>CAUYLG010007680.1:0-78926 GCA_963573385.1 Cacajao melanocephalus
CGATTCTCCTGCCTCAGTCTCCCGAGTAGCTGGGTTACAGGCATGCACCACCATGCCTGCCTAATTTTGTATTTTTAGTAGAGACAGGGTTTCTCCATGTTGGTCAGGCTGGTCTCAAACTCCTGACCTCAAGTGATCCACACACTTGGGCCTCTCAAAGTGCTGGGATTACAGGCGTGAGCCACCACACCCAGCCCATTTTTACTCTATTGACTATTTTACATCCATTTTATATTTACCAATTTATACCCTTAGTTTTATTTTTCCCTCTTGTGTATTTCAGCATTTAATTTTCTGATCTTTTTCTACTTTAAGAAGTTAACTCATTGAGTTAGCTTTTCTTCTTTTCTGAAATAAGCATTAAAGCCATAAATTTTCCCATAAGTATAGCTTCTCTTTATCTCATAACTTCTGATGTGTAGTAATTTATTATGATTAATCTAAACTATTATTAATCTCATTTTGATTTCATTTTGATCTATGGCTTATATGTAGAAGTACATTTCTTAATTTCCAAATTATGATTTTTTTGAGTTATCTTTTTTATTTATAGTTTGAGTTATTGTACTCATAAAACATATTCTATAATTTTACTTTTTATAATTAATTGAGACTTTCTTTGTGGTGAAGGATACAGTCAATTCTTTAAAAAGTTACATGTGCAATTGAAACTATTGAGCAACTTGCTTTGTGTGTATTTACAATGTCTCACATTTATCAAGTAAGTCCCATTTACTAATTACATGAAATTTTCTGTATTTTTTATATATTTCAGTCACAGGAAGAAGTGTATTAAAATCTCTCACTATCACTGGGATTTTGCCTTTCAGTTTTGTAAATATTTGTTTTATATCTATTTGAAAATATAAGATTTATAGACCTTTGAATTTTTATATGTTCTTGGTAAAATTGATATTTTATCATTATCATGTGTTTCTTTTTATATATATGTCAGTGTATTTGTGTTTGTGTGTGTACACTTGTGTACACACTCTAATAGCCATTGTCTTTTAATTTGCACAACAGATGAGTTAAAATGAATGTAATTATGTATATGTTTGAGTTTAAGTCTATCATCTTGCTGTTTGCTCTTTATTTGTCCCACCTGCTCTGTTTTTTTTCCTCTTTCTCTTATTCTTTAGGACAATTATGAGTGCATGTGGGTGTACTTAACGTATTCTTTAGGACAGTCATGTGTGCATATGTCTGTATATGTGTGTGTGTGTGTGTGTGTGTGTATTTAACTATATTTCCGCCTTTATTATTGTAGGAATTTTTTACTCTTTCATTATTGTGTTAGTGTTTAGCCAAGAGATTACAACATACCTTTTAAAGTGACTATGTATACTATTCATGTGTACTTTTGGCTTATTTCTGGGCAATGTAAGCAACTTGGAAAGAATTTAAATCAAGTTACTTTCTCTCATATTGTATGCCTTTAAAGTCCTATATTTAATTTGGCATATACTTAAAAAGAAACAAGACATCATTATTGCTTATGCAGTCAGTATTTATTTAGATTTGCTCTTTTTATTTCTCTGATTTTCCAACAGAGATCATTTTCTTTATGCTTGAAAATTTTTTTGTATGCCCTCTAGTATGGCTCTTTAGGGATTAGTTCTTATAACCTTTATTTGTCTAACAAATCTTTAGAGACTTTTGGTTTTTCTCATCAATTTGCTTAGGAATAATTTATGTACAATAATCTCATCTATTTAAAGTGAAAACTTTTTGAATTTTGTCAGGGGTAGAAACTCACAAAAATAGCAACAAAAAATAAGGTGATAGAACTTTTATATCACCCAAAAAGATTCCTCATTTCTCTCTGTGTCCCTGGGCCTAAGCCACCACTGATTGGAATATGTCATGTCATATTAGGCTAGTTTGCATGTTACACAAAGTTATATTTTTGTGTTTTTTATTTATCTGGCTCCTAATCCTTCTTCTGCCTCTTACTTAATAGACGTACTTTTTAATTTATTTTTCTTTAAGGAAAAAGTTATTTTGGAATTTTTATTAATATATAATATCATCTTAAGTTTCTTACCTACTCTAAAATTTTGCAATTTGTTTTTTGTTTTTGTCTCTTGTTTACCCATATTAAAGATATTTTATTTTGTTTCAGTGTTTATTTAGTGTTTCTTTAAATTTGTTTTACATTTTATAGTTTCTTTAATATTCCTATTAAGTAACTGGTTACTTGAAAATAATAAATGACCAGATTATAAACATTTTATATTGTGTGTCATAGTTACTTATAGAGATTCACAGTACTGGCAAGGTTGTTGTGGACTCTATGAATTCTTTAAGGTTTTCAAAGTGTCTAAGAGGAAATCTATGTTTTAAAAATACAACAAATTTGTATTATGTATACTTTACAATTAGTATCTAAAAAATGAGTTTTCTGACAAGAAAACTATTCTTAATATTTAAACCAAAACACTAGAATTTTATAAATCTGTAAGACTATTTCATAAAATTCCAAATAGATCCAGTATCTCTAAAAGGAAGTCATATTTAAGATTTTCTTTTTTTAATAAAAGGGCAAATATAGGTGTCATATAAACTTATATGGTAAGACTTGTAGATAAAATATTTCATCTCAGAATTCTAGTGAGTACTCTTTTATTCATTCAGCAAGTGTTTAAAATCACCTTTTATCTTTCAGAAACTATTCTGTTAGCAGATAAAATACACTGCCTTCATAAAACTTGTATTCTAATTAGAAGATAAATGGTAAACATAATTATATGCAAATTACATACTATTTATGAAATTAAAAAGTGCTACAAAAAATAAAACAAGATAAAGAGAATGAAGGGAACTGGCAGAAGAATTGCAATTTAAGTAAAATGGTAAGAGGTAAGTCTTCATTGAAATAGTAATATTTTTGGAACGAAGGGTTTATTTGTACTATAAAATTATAATAGCTAAGAAATCAGATTGGTAGAATATGTGTTAGAAGCATTCTATTTTGATGGAAACTGGACCTGTGCCTGTAACTTCAGGGGTCCAGATTTTCTTTGAAGTTTTTACATTAAGGAATAAGTATTTAATAATAGCAGCAGGAGACACAACATAAAATATTTATAATCTGGTTATTTATTATTTGCAAATAACCATTTACTCTGTAGGCATATTAAAGAAACAATCAAATATAAAACCAACAATTTAAACAGACACCAAAACAAAAGAAAATATCTTCAGTGTGGCTCAAACAGGACACAAAACAAACAACAAAATTGAGTGCATTCAGACTTGTACACACACGTGTGGAGTATGACATTAACAGTATGCCATAAACTGGATTTATGACATTAACAGGCAGTTAATAAAAACTCTGATTTAGATTATAGGCTTGAGAGCAAAGGTTGGCAATGGTTTCATCACTAACTTGCCTGATAATAAACTTACACAATCTTGTTCAACTTTTCTATTTCTGGCTTATTGTATATGTGGCCATTAAATTAAAAAAGGAAAACTTGTGTTGCGTTGGTAAAAGATGGAGCAGAGAAAAATGTGTCTATAGGATTACACTGAAGACTAATATTTTATTTAACATATTTTATGTACACTTATTTTTGACATTGTTAAGTGCTTATTTCTTATCACATTCTTGAGCAAAATATGTATCTTTTTTAAAATAAAAGAAAATTAACCTTGTTTTACATTAACTCAAACTTTGAACCTTTTTATGGTAAATCCCCCATACATAACTGCTCCATCTGACACCTTCTCCATAAGAAATATTCACTGAGTTTTGTTTGAATACCATATATCCAGTGAACAAGTAAGTATCCTCATTATTCGTGAATCAGATAGCACCCCAAGTGTACCCAGCATTAAATTGCTTTTGAACCATCTGTAATCTCTAGAAATATTTCCTTCCAAAATGCGTTTTGCAGGGAAACTCAATTTGAATTCTGCATTTACTCTAGCAGCACACAAAAGTCTATAGATAGGCTTGAAGGTCAGTTTGACATTGTTCCTTTAAATAAAACTTTTCCATATTTATGGAACAAAACCGAGGAATGTTCTGCATGTCACAGAGTAAGATGATAGGATGCCAAATTGGTCCTTTTCTGAATAATAATAAAGCAAACCTACCCTTCCTTTAAAAATAGTTGCTTGTTCTTTCTAAAACAGAAACAACATACAGCTTTGAAAGAGACAAGCAGAAAGCCATGAAATGAGTCATCAGCTGTGTTAGGTTACAGTGGGTTTATCTATGACTGTGTGTGAAAAACCACTCACAAGAAGTCAGCAAAAGTGCAGCCAATTGCTGAGAGCTAATCATTCTGGGTTATTTTTGGAGGAACATGGTGTTTGTAGGTAGCATTCACGGTTACCACTTATTGCCTCTACCTGGCAAAATGCATGGATGTGAAACAGTTATCTTGAAGGTGTTCTAAGCAAGAACTATATTTAAACTGCTGACACCAGTAATTGTGGATAGCTCACCCAATCCTGAATTTATCTTACGTGTTTTACAGTAATATGTAGTCAAATACACTAAACTGGAACTCTCATTGTCTGCAAAGTGTGCCTGATAAACAGCAGGCACCAAAATCTGTGTTTTACAATGTTCCTTTAACTGTCTAATTTCTGTTGAGTATCATGGTATTGAAAGGAACGCTTTTACTATGGTTGCTTCAGAAATATTTGGGTATAAGGTCTTATCATCAAATCATTTATAATGCTCATATAAAGGCACCCTGGTGCATAATAAAATCTATATTTGGCTTTACATCGATAATTTATAGTTATTGAGATGCAATAATAAACTTGCCTTGGGAAATATAACCAGGAAAATGAATGCATTTGTTTTATTTCTGTTGATTACCTTGAAGATGCACAATATAAATAAAAACATGTTATTGGTATCTTTGCCTTTATGGGGGAAAAAGAAAACCTTCCTTGCTTGAGGTTGTTGTGGTGATTATTGCTATTAAAAGAATGTCAAAGAAGATTGTTACATTTTGTTGAGATTTTCTACTTCGAATTTTCCCAGGACACAAATAAAATTTAAAGGGAAAAAACTAATAAATTATAAGCACAGCATGACTGTAAAGGAAACATTTAAGTTCAGTATGAAAAATATAAATTAGGTCACAACATCAGTAGAGTGGAGAGCAAATAATTACTGACTGCACCTCAGCGACTCTGACTCACTTCAACCCAAGCCCACCCTCTAGGATCAGTGAGAGCTATACTATTTTCCTCTTTTTTAAAAAAACCTCTTTATTGGCTATAAATTTACTATATTTTACAATGACTCTCAAGAGTCTTTATTCTAATTTTATAGGAGAAAGATTTCACAGGTATTCATAATTGTTTATTTTCATGAAAAGTAGTTCTATTTTTGTTCATTTTGATTTTAGTTGGCAAAACAAAGTAAATTTGGAAAAAAAATACATGGCACTATAAAAGAGGAAGTTTCAAAATAAATGATTTCCATAAAAGGATGATCTCCATTGCCTAAAATATTTTAAGTACACCAAAGAAGTTAATAATTACAATAGTTGGTTCTATTGACTATCATAAATGACACTAAAAAATGTAGAGAAAAACTCTGTCTAGATTAACCTTATTTGATTTGTTCAATTCTTTTTTGCCCATGATTTTGTAATTAATGAAGCTGAAAAGATAAAAATTACATTAATTTCTTTTTGCTGTAGATTTTGGAATAAACCAGTTACATATGTTAAAATGGCTCTCTTGAAGAATGAATGTAGCAGCCTACTGCTGCCATAAAGATATCCCTGGGGATTGTCATTTTTTCCTCTGTAAAGATAACACAGCATGTTTTTATTTTGCTTTGTAGTTTCTTTAATAGTAACTCTTGTTTGGTCTAGGATTGGATTACATTCCAAATAAAGTCTTGCTAATGCTTTCTCATCAGATAGTGTCCTGTCCCCATACTTTTAATGAATGAACATACCGCAGGAGTCTCTGAAGACCCTATGAATTTTGGTTGGTATGGGGGGACTTTATACAATAAAGTTTATTGTCCATTTTAAACAAAAATAAGAATATGGTCTGCTTAATATATAAACTAATGTATACATTTCTGAACAGCTGAATTGTGTGTCAATTTAGCTATCCAGTCATTAAGGAAACAAACTTTTTTATAAGAGTAAATCAAGTATTTTCTCAATTCTTAGTATTATCATTCAGATAAGCAATTTTTCTTAAATGATTTTATGACCTAGTTGACTTTGTCCAAAAATCTGAGATTAGAAATAATTTTGTATTTTACATTACTTAAAATACTACCTGTTATGGTTTGGATCTGTGTCCCTGCCCAAATCTCATGTCAAATTATAATACCCAACGTTGGATGTGGGGTGTGGTGGAAGGTGATCAGATCATAGTAGTGGTTTCTCACGGTTTAACACTATCCCCCTTGGTGTTGTCCTGGAGAGAGTGAATTACTGTGAGATCTGGTCATGTAAAAGTGTGTAGCACTTTCCTCCCCTCTCTCTTCTTCCTGCTCCATCCATGCTTCCCCTTCACCTTCTGCCATGATTGTACATTTTTTTGAGACCTCCCTAGCCATGCTTCCTGTACAACCTGCAGATCAGTGAGTCAATTAAACCTCTTTTCCTAATAAATTACTCAGTCTCAGGTATTTCTTTATTGTAGTGTAAGAACTGACTAATACACTACCAATCTATAACTAGATCATTCAAGCATTTCTGCCAGAAATGTAAAATGGATAGTCCCACTGGCAGTTTCATAACAGTCTGCTTGTTTAAATGTTAAACAATGTGTTAATTTTTAACAAGTTAAAATTTTAACCAAGCAGTTTCATACATGTTAAACAAGCTGTGTTAATCTGTTTTCATACTGTTGATAAGGACATACCTGAGACTGCGCAACTTACAAAAGAAAAAGGTTTAATAGAACTTACACTTCCACATTGCCGGGCAGGCCACACAATCATGGTGTAAGTCAAAGAGGAGAAATTACCTGTTACATAGATGGCAGCAGGCAAAGAGAGAGCTTGTGCAGGGAAACTCCATTTTTAAAACCATCAGATCTCATAAGACTCATTCACTATCATAAGAAGAGTACAGGAAAGACCCGCCCCCATAGTTCAATCACCTCCCACTGGTTTCCTCCCATGACACATGGGAATTGTGAGAGTTGAATCCAAGATGAGATTTGGGTGGGGACACAGCCAAATGATATAACATACTCATAATACAACCCAGTAATCACAGGCCTGAGTGTTTATTCTAGAAAAATAAAATCTTATGGATAGGAAAATCTTTATACAATGTCCTTAGCAGCTTTCTTTGTAAATTCCAACTAGAAACCACCCAAATGTCCTTCAATGAGAAAATATAGATGGATTTAGAGAGGCATGGTATATTTGTACAATGGGAAACTACTCAGCAACATAAGAAACAAATAAATTATTGACACAAAAACTTGGATCAACTCAAGGACATTACGCTTAGTGAAAAAAAATCTCAAAAATTGCATAGTGTTTTCATAACTTCATTTATATCATATTCTTGAAATGACAGAAGCACAATAATGGAAAATGATCAGATAGAAGTTGCCAACAGTTAGGATTGGGATAAAAATGTGACATAAAAAGGGTAGCAAATGGGACTTTGTTTGTAGTGATGAAGCAGTCTGTATCCCAACAGTGGTGATTACATGAATTTACCCATACAATAAAATTTCATAGTACTACATTTCTGCACCAACACACACACACACACACACACACACACACACACACACACACAGAGTGTTTAAAAACAACTTATGAATTCTAATCATTTTGTACCAATGTTGATGTCCTGGTTTTGAAATGCCCTCTGGTTAAGTACAATATTATTATTGTAAAACTGTGAGTATAGGTCCAGGAACTCTGTACTGCTTTTGTCACCTCTTGTGATTCTTGTTTCAAAATGAAAATTTAATTTATATGTAGCCAAGATGGTATGAAAGTTTGCAATTGCTTATTAAGTTGCAGACATTAGCTATTTTATTCCTCTAAAAGAAGAATTGTTTTACCCCCATTTTATAATTTAAGATCTTAAAACTCACCAATACTTTTTTCCTGAAGTCACATACGGGAGTTGGGCCTATGAACAAACCCTGGATTTTTTTCCCCAAATTTGTACAATTTTTAGTCTTTCCATTCTACTCAATTGTCTCCTAGTGTCACCAAATATTTCTAAGAGTGGTGAAACTCATTTTACCACTTCATATCTCATTGGTTATCTAAGTCTTCCCTTCCTTGCCTTCCATGATAATTCAAATGTAATATGTTCAAAGTTATTTCTCAAATTTGAGAGAGGACTCAAGTGCTCCAAATCTACACCCCTGTCAGTAATTTTCTGGAAGATTTTTAAAATCAAAGATCCCCATCTGAATTTTAAAAAAATGCTGCAAACAGTAGATCTGAAAATGCACCATGGTCTACTGAGAGTAATTCGACATTCCCACAATATCATCAACAATGTTCTTGAAGGCAGATTTTATGGGATCATCAAAATGTTATTAAGTTTTATATATCGTTCTATGACTTTTTAAAAAGTAAAAATTTCCATTACTCAAAATCCTTAAAAATAAGTCAAGTTTTCATACATGTTGCAAAACAGTTGATAAATTATATTCTCCTATAATGGTATTCTAAATATAAGGCATTTCAAAAATATTCACCTATGCATAGCATAAATAGGGCAGGCAAATATTTCTATACCAAAAAAATATTGGAGAATATAAAAAAGATGACAGTATGGGACATATAGTAAAATATTTTGCACAACATATTTAAACTGAATGCTAATATTGAAAATAAAATACTGAAGCATTCCATATGAGCATTTTGAGCTTTAAGACTAATATACCCAAAAAGATGTGCTGGGTTTGCAGGTGGACATCCAGTTTTTAATAGAATTTTGCTATTAAACCTTGATAGATTTGTTAAAAAAAAACTATTAGGAAAATAGCTAAGTCTAAGTTAAAAATCAAAACATATAGTTGCATAAAGTCTTCAAACACAAGTTTTACTTAATAATGCAACACTAAAAATAAACATTTGGTACTTAACTTTAAAAACAGTTTAGTTATTAATGAATACAACAGGTTTAGACATGCTTATTATTTACTTTTTAATCAATCCAAGTGTTTGTTTAAGCTCATTAGTAAAGATTATTAAATGTGTTTTCACTATTTTTAATTAATCATTGATTGCTTTTGAGAAATATTTGATTTGGGGAACAAGATAGTTGTCTCATTTGAATTTTGATACCAGTGGGCTAATTTGACTTTGTTTGACATGTTATTTTTCCAAGGATAACTCAGCACAGATAGTCACTTTCAGACCCCTGTTTGATGCCCATATGCTAGAGAATTAAATAACAAAAGACAGGAAATTTTAACCTAGCTGTAGAAAGCCTGGTAGTTAAATGAAGCCACCCCTTTGTCTATTATTTCATTTAATGAAAAGAAACAGAAACATTTAAAAGAAAGTTCACATAATGGATAAATAACCAAGCATGATATGGTCGAAAGTTAGCATTATTTATAAAAGCTATAATGATAAAGAATTAGGTAAAGAAAGAAATGAAATAGGTCATCAGAGTCTCTATTATAATGGATTCATGGATGATCTTCCTCCTTCTGCCTTCCTTTTCCTTTTTTATGTCTCTTTAATCAGTCATTTGCATGTGTATTTGTGTGAATATGAGTTGTTTTGTTACCACAACACCAGGGGTATAATCTAGGTCCTAATGCTCACTGCACAGAAAGCCAGTCACTAAGAGGACTAGCATTGCCCAGGAAGAAAGCTTTAACTGGGTGCTGAAGCAAGGAGATGGGAGCTTAGTCTCAAATCTCTCCTTGACTGACTAAAACTAGAGGCTTATACAGCAGTGAAGAAATGTAACAATGTTTAAGAAAACAGGAACTAGAGAGGGGCAAGGAGTGATCTAGTGAATTTCAATTCTTTGATACTTTTTTGAGAGGACTGAATGTCCTTTCCTGAAGAAGGAACTCAGATAAAGCAAATACAAGTTTCAAGCTTCAGCAACACAAAGGTCAATTTCTATGTTTATCCAAAAACAACCGTCTATGGGACTAATAGAGTTGCATAATACCTATCAGACATAATTGCTTCATCTGCAAAAAGAAGACAATGACACAAACTATCTTACTTTTGCTAAGGCTGCCATAACAAATATCATAGATTGCTGGCTTAAACAACAGAAATTTATTTTCTTGCATTTCTGAATGCTGGAAGTCCAAGATCAATGTATTGGCAGATTTGGTTTCTCCTGTGGCCTTTTCCCTTGGCTTGCAGACAGCTGCCCTCTGGCTATGTCTTCACATGGCCTTTTCTTTGTATTCACACATCCCTGATATAAGGACACAGGCAAATTTGGCTTAGCATCCTACCTTTATGACCTCATTTAACCTTAAGGCCCCATCTCCAATTTCAGTCACATGAATGGTTAGGGCAACAGCATATGAACTTGGTGGGGATACAATTTAGTTCATCAGACAAACCTTGAAAGATCTTTTTTTTCACAAGTTTATACTTTTTTCAGAAGACACTTCAACAAATGCCCTGGTATGATTTACACTTTTTCTTGGGGAATTATAATGAAATGGTAAGTTGTAAAATAGAACGATTAGTAGGTTTATCATTTAGCTCTTGGTGCGTAAGAAAACAACTTTTTATTTAGCTCATAATATTATGGTTTGCTATTTGAGCTGGATTCAGCTGTATAATTCAAGTCTCAGCCAGGCTTGGTTGATCTCAGCTAGGCTTGCTCAGGCATTTGCAGTGAGCTGGTGGATTGGCTGGGGCAGGGAGGCTTATCATAGTCTTGTCTGGAATGGCTGGGATCTGTGGGGTCTCTCTCCATGTGGTCTCTCATCTTTCAGCATATGAGTCCAGGCTTGTCCACATGGATATGAAAGAGTTCCAAGAACCACAAGAGAACAAGCCCCATGTGCAAGTTCTTTTCAAGTCTCTGCTTGTTTAATATTTGTTGATGTTCTTTTGGTCAAAGCAAGTCTCACAAACAACCCAGATTCAAGGGGTGATTAAATAGAATCCATGTGATGGGAAGATCTGCAATATCCCAATGTAAATATGTGAAGTCTGAAAGAGAAAGAATCTGTGGCATTTTAAATTAACTATCACAGAATCCCTGATCAATAGTCATTAACAGAACGCCTGTGATCATCAATCAGGATGCGTGATCAAACCATGGAGTGCTAAGATCATAGCTCTTACATCAATAGAATTATATTCTATAGTTATTTGGGATAGATAGGTGAAATATACACAGAACAATGTGTTGTTGCTTTAGGAGTATTTTCTGAGGTCTTTTAAAAGAAAAACACTATTTCTCTATCCACTCTCTGGCCTCCTGCTTCCAATTACTAGCATAATAGGTACAGAAAATAGACTGATAATATAATGGTTTTGAGATCATCTTTGTAATAAAGTGTTGAGAAGCTAACCTAGGAAACCAACACCTATGTACAAAGCTCTACTAATTTAAGGATAAGATTTTTAAGTCTTAACATATATGGTTTAGATTGCCACATTTTTCTTTTTATTCCTTATTTCTTTCATAATCAGCAAGTGTTACATAATGCCTCAGAAGAGATTCAAATTCTGGAATGAAAGAAAAGGGTTACGTCTTGATGTTTTATTTTAAAAATGTTTCTTGTGGTTAGTACTCAAAGGATATAGAAATACGTGATCAGTCAGAACAGATTTCTCTGTCTTTCTCTTGGATTAGAAATGGATTTCCAAGTTCTGGAAGGTTTCAGTAGAATTTTCATCTGTACTTGGAATCTGAAAACACAGGATATCTGTGTCATAATACTCACTGGTGAAGTCTGGAGCATAGACAATGTACCAGAGCATCTCTATGCCTTGCATGTGGGTAGCAGAATAATTTTAATGTTCAGTGTGTAGGCAAATGGGCAAAGGGCACCTCTTCTGTGTTTCAGTATGCTTCAAATCAGGATTACACTCAGCTGGGACATAGGCATCATTGAGGAAGATTAAAGGACTTATAGAGGCTCTGCAGCTGTTATTGCGGGGCAAAAAAAAACACCTACCTTCAGCCATTGAAGCTGAATGCTCAAAGAGGAAAGCATATAGATTGTTGCAGATGTAATTTAAGCAGGTGAAGACTAGAGAGCAGAAGCCCCTATCAGAGCTGTGAACCTAAGAGCATAAATATCCTAGACTTCATAGTGCTCAATGAGAAGAGTTGTATAGCTTGAATCACAAACCTTTTTATTAATTTTAACAATAATTTATCGAGTTGAAATTCATATACCACAAAATTAAACATGAACAATTCAGTGGCATTTAAAGTTTTGACAATGCTATGGTATCCAGCTCCAAAACATTTCCATCATTTCCGTCACTGCAAAGTAAAACCATTACCTATCAATCAGTTTCTCTTCACTGCTTCTTGCACCCAGACCTTGGCAACCACCAATCTGTGTTCTGTCTCCATGGATTCATCAATTCTGGATATTCCATATACATGAAATTATAAAATATGTAACTTTTTGTGTCTTCCTTTTTTCACTTAACAAATTTTGGAGGTTCATTTATGTTACAGTTTGTATCATTTATTTATCGGTACTTCATTACATTTCATGGCTGAATAATATTCCATTGTATGGGTATATCTAATTAGATTATCCATTCTTCTGTTGGTGGACACTGGGGCTGTTCTACCTTCTGAGTATTGTCAAAAATGCTGCTATGAATATGTGTGAACACGTACTTGTGTTAGTACCAGTTTTCAATTATTTTGTGGACATGCACTAGAGAGAAATTGAGGAATCATGTGGTAACTCTATGTTTAACTTTTTGAAGAACCACAAAACTCTTTTCTGCAGTGGCTGAATTATTTTGCATTTTCACCAGATCTTTTGTATTAAGCAGCTCTTTTTAAAGACCTTGAGGATATTATATTTATTTTTCTATTCAGAGCTAATGCATAATAATTGTACATATTCATGGGGTACAATGTGATGTTTTAATGCAAGTGTACATACTATGATCATCAAATTACTATATCCATCACTTAATAGATTAAACTGGTAATTATAATCATCTCAAATATGACTCATAGAATATAGACTTAAGTTGAACATTTTTAACACTCATACAAGTATCTGTCAATCTATATTTCTTTATCTGTCATCTATTAATTTTTCATCTATGTATCTATTATTCATCATTCACTTATCTATCTACATGAACTATTTATTAGAGCTGAACTAAGAAATTTGCTTTACTACATAAAACAAAGTAAGCATTAATAAAAATCTGTACCATAACATAATAGTACTGAGAAAATTCTTAGAATTTGACTAAAAGGTATATTAAGAGGCTGATAAATTTTTTTCAGATCCTCTGAGGACAATTGGTAGAAAATGCTCTTTGAATCTTAAAACAGTCAGTGCTTCTTGAAAAACCCCAATTTCATAGAAACACTCCATATAATTTTTGTAAGCATTTTAAGAAATTTAGCTTTATGCTGCATCTATAAATATATCTTTGTTTAGTTCAGAAAGCAGATTTTTTTTAAAAGTGCCAACCAGTGGTTAATTAAAAAATAATTTTAGTAAACTACCTTATATTCATAGTTTCACTTATACTGTGAAACTTCTAAATGAAACAGTGACAAGCACATTTTTTCTAGAGTATACACAAGCTAATAACAAAATTTCATTCTTCCTTACTCATAATCTTATATCCTGTTCATTTTTTCCTTTAACTTCAGTGGCAGTAAAAAATGTTTTCCAAATAATACTATTTACTGAACTAATAGAGTAATTAGTTTGATTAAACTGATGACCAACTCAGGCAAACAAATTCTGTCAACACAATCTGTGTATTAACTTAGGGAATATTTATAAATTAATGCAAATTGTGTCCAAATGCAATAATTTATGTAGATAGATTCCCTGTCCAACCATGGAAAACTAAACAACTTTTTGGAACATGCTTAGAAACCAATTAAAAGATAAATATAATAAAGAGGAAGGAAAGTCAATCATGGATAAGAATCAGATTTATGTACATTAATTTGTTTTACAAAAGGTGTGCAACTTGATTTGAATCTGAAAACATGAGTAATCTGAAAGCAGATGTGGGAAGCAAAATAATAGACTACCAAATTTGTCCAATCCTAATCCTCCCACCTGAAACCTGCTAAATCTTATTTGCCAAGGCAAAGGGACTTTTCTGATGTGATTAGGGTAATGACCTTAACTAACCTGGGGTATCTGGGTGGACCCAATCTAATCACCATAGGTTCTTTAGAAATGGGCGATGGGGCAGAAGAAGAGAGTCAGAATGATGCCAGGTGAGGCTGGGTGCAGTGGCTCACTCCTGTAATCCCAGCACTTTGGGAGGCCAAGGCGGGTGGATCAGGAGGTCAGGAGATCGAGACCATTCTGGCCAACATGGTAAAACCCTGTCTCTACTAAAAAATACAAAAAAAAACTAACTGGGTGTGGCGGTGCATGCCCCAGCTACTTAGGAGGCTGAGGCAGGAGAATTGATTGAACCCAGGAGGCAAAGATTGCAGTCAGCAGAGATCGCACCACTGCACTACAGCCTGGATGACTTTACAAGACTTCATCTCAAAAAAAAAAAAAAAAAAGAAAGAAAGAATGATGCCAGGTGAGAAGAACTTGACCCACCACTGCTGGCTTTGAAGGTAGAGAAGAAGGCTGTTGGTCAAGGAATGTGAGAAGCCTCTAGAACCTGGAAAAGGCAAGGACACAGAGTGTCCCCTGGAAACTCTGGAAAGAGGTGGAACAATGCTTACACCTTCATTTTAGCCCAGTGAAACCTATGTCAAACTCCTGATCTAGCAATCTATAAAATAATAAGGCACTAACTTTGTAGTAACTTGTTCCACTAGCAACAGAAAACTAATACTCCAAAAAAAAAAAAAAGCAGTGAGGCAGGCGTGCAAATTCTGTTATGCCTTCTTTGTGGCATTGTATTCATTATGCAATTATTTTATTTCCATTATAACACTCTAATAAAAGTAACAGCATTCATGCATCTGTGGTTCACCCCTGTAAAGCATTGGCAACAAAAGCCAAAATAGACAAATGAGATCTAATTAAACTTCAGAACATCTGTACAGCAAAAGAAATAGTCATTAGAGTGAACCAGCAACCAACAGAATGGGAAAAAAATTTTGCAATTTCCCCATCTGACGAAGGGCTAATATCCAGAATCTACAAAGAACTAAAACAGATTTACAAGAAAAAAACAAACAAACCCATTCAAAAGTGGGCAAAGGATATGAACAGACAGTTTTCAAAAGAAGACATTTATCAGGCCAACAAACATATGAAAAAATGCTCATCATCACTGGGTCATTAGAGAAATGCAAATCAAAACCACATTGAGGTACCATCTCATGCCAGTTAGACTGGCAATTATTAAAAAATCTGGAGACAACAGATGCTGGAGAGGATGTGAAGAAATAGGAACACTTTTACACTGTTGGTGGGAGTGTAAATTAGTTCAACCATTGTGAAAGACAGTGTGGCGCTTCCTTAAGGATCTAGAAATAGAAATTCCATTTGACCCAGCAACCCCATTACTGAGTATATCCTCAAAGGATTATAAATCTTTCTATTATAAAGACACACACACACATATGTTCATTGTGGCACCATTTACAATAGCAAAGACCTGGAACCGAAGCAAATGCCCATCAACAATAGACTGCAAAAGGAAAATGTGGCACATATACACCATGGAATACTATGCAGCCATAAAAAACGATGAGTTTGTGTCCTTTGTAGGGACATCGATGAATCTGGAAACCATCATTCTCAGCAAACTGACACAAGAACAGAGAAACACTGAATGCTCTCACTCATAAGCGGGTGTTGAACAATGATTACACATAGACACAGGGAGGGAAGCATCACACATGGGTCTGTTGGGGGAGTCGGGGCGGGACATCATGGGTGGGGAGGATGGGGAGGGATAACATAGGGAGAAATACCAGATATAGGTGACTGGGGGATGCAGGCAGCAAACCACCTTACCATGTATGTACCTATGCAACAAACCTGCATGATCTGCACATGTGCCCCAGAATCTAAAGTACAATTTTAAAAAATTAGCAAAATAAACAATCCAGAGAAACCTATTAATGTAAATAAAGAAAATAAAAACAATCATAAATATAATACACTGCAAAATTTCTTCCATGATTAATTTGTTAAAGTTGAAAACATCAATGAAATGGATGATTTTCTAAATAAATATGTGATTTTTATACTACATAAAGAAGTCAATGAATCAATAACTGACAATAATATTGAGAAACCTATAAAAAACGTGTATTAATTGTTACTGATGCATTATTTTATTTTCTCACAGAATGAATTAATTGGAATTTTATAAACTGTTCAGGTCAGAAATGATAAGAAGCTACATAAATTATAATATGAAAAAATAGACATGAATTTCATAAATAATTAGCACAGAAATAGAAGCACAATTTAATAATTATTATTATACTGATTTTCAAAAAGAAGTATAAAGACATTCAATATAAGCAGACTACTTAAATAATTTACCATTTAAGTCAGTTAAATAACTACATTTCCTTTTCATACAGTTAGACCAACTTGATTTAATAAACTCCATCACAAATTGTTATTCAAAAATGTTATAAGGAAAATTAACAAAATATATTTTATTTTGAAAGTAAATACACTTTAAACAAAGTAAATTATAATAAATGATGGAATACCGATATATATTAAAATTAGCAACTTTAAGAAGATGTCTGTTACTATCACTGTTACTAATATTTCCTTTGAAAGTTATGTTTCATTAATTAAGAATAAAATGGAAATAAGAGCTCTGCATTGGAAAAAGAGTAAAAGGCCATTATTTTATGCAATGTGTATATGCACAAAAATACCAAGGAAATAAATTGAAAAGCTTTGGACACAAAAGATAATTTAGTACAATGCCTGATATAGGAGACCCACACAAAAATGAATATGTTTTCTGAAGCAGAAAATAGATTGCTAATATTCCCATACAGAAAAACAATTAAAAATGTTATCTTTGGAAAACGAATGTATCTTTCTTATAATACAACGGAAAAAAATTATACAGAAAGCAATATCATGATGCTTTTTTTCCATCACATAGAGGATATTTTGTTTGTCACTATTAAACATCTGAATTTTAAATAGATTCTTGGACTGGCAGTTCATATCCATCAGCTTTTCAAGAACTGCTACCTTCACCATGAAGCTCCATGAGTTTTCCCAATTCAAACTGAGCTTCGTCAGAATTTTCAGTTTTCTAGTGGAGACATCATTGAGAGGATAAATAAATTGGCAAGCCATTTTATGACCTTTTCAATGTATTTTTCAAAGCTGCCTGGGATCCATTTATTAACTACTTCTTTCAGGAAATCTGTCTGCACCTCTTGGGTGAGAAGTTTTATCCTCTTCTTCTGAATTTGGCAAACCTGTTGTTGCTGAGAATAAGAGGTCTTCTGTACCTGATTGTTGTATTGTTTCTGTAAAACTAACACAGAACAGACAAATTAAATAACCGTTGGTAGTCGTGACTGACATGAACTTCGGTTATGGTCTGCTATGTTTTGACCATGAAACACATTTTGTCACAGGTAAGAGTCATGCTATGGATGTTAAACAGTTTTTATCTTGAATATCCTCAGTAATTAGCTTGAATTTTCTAAACAAAACATCATTCTTCAGATCAAAGCTCATTTCAAAGACAGTATCCTTGAGATAATAAGATAAAATTTAGGTTGATTGAGTTTTGGTGTCAAGTGTTTTTCTACAGTTTCTTATATTGAATGGAACTAGTGGTTTCAGGTCATATCAGTCTTTCTTAGAAAATGGATCAACCTATTTCTTCTTGGCTCCCTTTTGCCACCATTTGTAAGGCATTTGTTGCTGCAACCACTGTGGTGCCACTCCTTCTGTCATAATTCTTGCTAAAGTGTTTAGTATGAGATTTAATTAATCCATTAAATTCATAAGTTAATTCAATCCTAATAATTAGCCTGTAGAGACACTCTTGCTACTCAAGAATATGGTTCTTACCATTTAATCATTATTCTTGACAGAAGTAACAGAGTGCTATCAATACATAATGAGCTAGTTTTAATGGACAATTATAAAATAAACTCCATTCATCATATTCTCACTATATTGAAGAGTATAAGTCAACATGATGCCTCCCTGGTTTTGGCCAGAAAGCTCAAATATTAAGCCTTCTAATTAAGACTGGATAAGTTACATGTTATGGACTGAATGTTAGTGTCACCCACAATTCATATGTTGAAGCCCTAACCCCCAATGTGATGGTATTGTGAGGTTGGATCTTTGGAAGATAATTATGTTTAGATGAGGTCATGAGGGCAGTGCCCTTATAAGAATCAGTGTCTTTATAAGAGGAAGAAATGCAAGATCTCTCTATCCTCACACATACACTGAGGAAAGCCTGTGTGAGGGCACAGAAAAAGGCAGCTGTAAGTCTGGAAGCAGGCTCTCACCAGAGACAACATCTACAGGCACCTGGTTATTGGACTTCACAGCCTCCAGAACTGTTAAAATGAATTTCTCTTGATTAAACCACACAGTCTGTGGTACTTTGCTATAGCAGCCCAAGCGAACTGAGATATCAAAGGAACTACAGCTTATAAAATCTCATTCTAGATGCTAATTTGGAATATATGTTTCATTCCTGCCCTCTTCCCAGCTGAGAGCCATCTCTGCAGGTCAGATCTTTTAGTTCATCATCTCTTAGAACTTTTTCAAAACTATTTTAAACAATGGAATATAGTAAGAAGCATGATCTCTCTAAGCATGACCTTCCTGTTGATACCAAGATTCTTTCAATCTCTAGCTTTGATTGTACCATGTTTTATTTCTGACATTGGCTTGTACTACCATGAGATCTAAGATCATTTTGATAAGTCAGTGAAATTTTAGTTTTGCACAGTTTAAAAAAAAAAAAACAAGAAAAGAGGTGAGGAAAATTGTTTTTTTTGTTTTTGCCAACAGAAAAAGTATATCAGCCCAGTTTTCTGACTGGAAGAGACACAATTTTTCTGTTAGTGAGAACTGGGAATACACAGCTTCTTCTTTTTATCTTTGAGATCATCAGCCAACATAATGTACTTTGAGTCAGACCACAATTTCTACTAGAAAACATATTTGCATTTTTGCCTGATCTTTCTACATGCAAAAATGCCATAAATTTTAAGGAATAAAGTGTTTCCCTTTTATAATTTGTATCATAACTCTCATTTAATGCTTCAGAAGAACAATCTTATAGTAAATAAAGTAAATCTTAACAAAGGTTTATTTTGGATAGGTTTACTTGTTGAAAAACATTCTTAAACCAGAGTAGCAAATTAGTACCGTCAGGCCAAATCCAGCCCACCACTTGTTTTTGTAAAGAAGTTATATTGGAATACATCCCAAGTTCATTAATGGGTTGTTTATGGCAGGTCTCATGCTACAACAGCACAGTCAACTATTTGCTGCAGAGGCCATGTGGCTGGAAAAGTAAAAAATAATTACGATCTGATGCTTTGTGGAAAAATAAAGTATGTTGACACCAATCTAAACAATAGCTGATATTGAATTCAATGATTATGGGAAACTTAAGATATATGCATTCACATATTTCTTTAAAATGAAATACGATAGAGCAGATGAATACTACATATGTTTGTCAAATGATATTTTATAAAACAATATTATGTTTTTACTGTTTCTGGTAAAAGGTAGAGTTGTCATTAAACATGCAACATTGAGAAACTACATCAACAGCCTGTTGCCGTTTAAGTAATGTATTTCACATATATATCAGGAGACAAGACAATTTTATATAATTATCTTTTGTTTAACTTTTAAGGTGATTGGAAAGAAAAAAATCCTTTTATGTTCATTTAATCATCCAAGTATAAATAAAAATATTGATATTTTAAAATCCCAAATTTTTATATTTTGTTTACAGTGTGAATAAATGTATGAGGACAAATGTTGGCTTTAAAAGGGTACAGTTGTGTGCACTAATAAAATCAAGTTTTAATCAGACATGCATAAAACAGTTGAGTAGTCATAGAAGATTTTAGTTTAGAAGTCCATAATAGTGACGAAGTTATATTTTTAAATTTATTGCTCCTTTAGTTTATTGTTTGGAATATTTGCACAAAAATATGTGTTTTATTTCTTGGTTCATCTGCTTCTACAAATGCCATATTCTCATGATTATGATACCCCAACTAGAAATTATAATGACATTAGAAACTGATTATGACTTCTGAATGAGACAAGCTGGAGGAGCAGGCTAAATATACAAGTAATGAAAAGAATGTGTTTTCATGCAAAGTCTTGAGTATTATTAAAGAACAAAGGGAAAGGGAAACAAGGAAATGGGAAGATACAAATAAAAATAATGAGCAATTATATTCTGCTTACCGAAATTCCCCCTGCAGTTTCAATCAATGTCTCTGCTTCTGCTTTCTGTTCTAAATAATTATGCTACTTCTGGTAAATATATCCAGCATGATCCAAAGCAGCTGTGTCTGTTTTTCTGTGATTAATTAATTAATTCTTACTATTTTTTAGTTTACCATTTTGTTGTATTGTTTTAAACGCCCTACTTCAGCTTTCACTTTCTGTTCAATTTTGCAATGCATAAATGATTTCAAGGTACAAATTTGACCCTTGACATTAGACTCCAAAGTTATTAAGGAGTCTCATATACAAACAAATGCCCCACAAGTAGAGGAAGTATGCATGATGCAATGCTTGTATGACTTAGCCAGGTCTCTAAACTTTAGCTCTACTTTCTGTAAAATGGGCACAAACATATCACCAAATGCAAAGAGTTGTTGGTGGATTAAATGAGACAACATATGTATAAAGTAGATAGGACAATGTGTAGCATATGGTCAGTGCTGTTAACTATTGTAGTCATAAACTTGTAATTGATATGCTTATTCAAACAATGGAAAAACCACTAAAATTATGGATAACTTTGTGACTTAAAAGTTGGAAAAAGCTGTCTACTTACCATTACATATTTTTGCTTATAACCACCAAATAATATTTTATGTTCGTTTAATATCTGCTTTTCTCTGCTAAGCTGATGTTGAGTTGCTATCAGCTATGGTGACAAATCAAATCCACGTTGGAAGAGAGATGCTTGGCATAGACACCAGAATCCTCACATTGGACCTTCTGTCATGGCAGTGATGAGGCAAGACCTGCAAAGAAAGCAGACTCAATGAGTGTCCCAGAGGTACTATGAAAAGCGTTGGTTATCAGCTGGTGTTGTATACCAGGTGCCTCCTGGTTAAAAATGAGTGAGTCTCTGAGAGAAACATGTTACATAGGTCTCTACTAAAAAGAGCCATTGGAATTAGATCTACTAAAACTAGTTTCACGCTAGTTGAATGCCCAAGTTGATTACTCCCAGCCAAAAAAAGAAAATTGATAAAATATTTCTAAAACTGGTCTATATTAAATTTGTACCACCTATAACCAGACTATAGGGATGACCCCTTAATTAATATACCCAACATCAGGGCTGCTACGGTCTATTATTACCTAAAAACAAAATACAACTAGACCACCTCCACACTCAAAATCTGTTAGTGTTTGCACATATAACATAAAGCTCAACCTTCGTAGCATCTATACAAGCTTCTTGCTCATCTGGACTTTGCCTTCTTCTCCAGCCTCATTTTTCAAGGCTCCTCAACCCTACTCTCACCCGTGCCCCTTGCTAGGAGGCTTTTCCTCTGAGAATCTCAAAGTATGGTACTCTGAGCTAAATTTACCTGGTGTGACTAAGGGTTCATCAGACTTATTTCTGTTTCAAAGCAGGCAATTTTTCTCCTGATTATATTCAATAAACATTTATTCAATGAATGCATTTCAGTTTTCTTATTATTCTTAGTCATGAGGTGTTCCTCATGATTTGCCTAAGACTTTCTTTTAAGAATTCAAATGCTTTTCTGGCAAGCCGCTCCTTAAGGAAATATAGAATTAAATCAAAAGACATTGCACACATTTCTTTATATAGTGAAAGATATTGTAGAGCAAGAAGTAATTTTCTTTTTTTAAAGCATTCATAGCATCTATCATAGAAATTTGCATCTTAATAGATGTTCAATAAACTTTTGGATAGTGATTATGGATGAAGAATCACCTTATTTTGTTAGACTGACGTAAACAAAACTTAGAGACTTAGAGACTGAGATTCTCATCTATTAAAATGCATAGTAGCTGTTACTTTGTAAGAAAATGTAAAAATTACAAAATAATTGAAAAAATATCCTCATGTCCCCTAATGTGTCAAAATATTGACGACCGTATGCAAATACCAAGTGTGGAAAGCTTGATAAGTATTTCAATTTATTTTCTTAAGAGTTTGGGCATCCTTGAGCTATTATTTCTCTACAGAGCAACAGTAAAGTGGGCAGCTGCTACTCACATTGGATCCATATAACAGCTTTCCCACAACGATGATACAAGTTCTACATAACTGGATTTTTGGATGAGGTGACAATTACTTCGAAGTTTTCTGTCAGTTATTCTCCAGGGTGTTATTCAAATATTGTATATAACAACTGGTACAATAAGTGCCAACCAATCAGAGCACACACCCATCCATTCAGACAACAGCCATAAACAAACAGTGCAGCAACTTGGCTTGAACCAGTTCTGACTTTGCTGGAATTCTCATTAAAAGTAGAAGCCATTTACCTTTCATGCACTAGGGCAGGGCTTCAAAATATACCTTTCTAAACATAAAGAGGAGAAAATTCATCCTGGATTTTCTTCCCTTATTTTTTTTTCTTCAAGCACAATAATCTGTTATGAGCCATTATTGTGACAGAAATTAATCTGGAAATGGAAACATTGCTAGGCATACTATTTTGAGCATGTAAAATTTTAACAGTGCATGTAAAAATAGTACATGTAGGTTTTTTTAACAGTACTAGGTTTTCATAGAATATGATCATTTGGCTAGTAAAATTCAGTTAGAGTAAAATGATGCCTTCTCTGGGAAACTTTCGCCTCATGCTACTAATTCTGTAATTTCCCTCATATATCTTCATTTGTTCCTGTAAGTCAAGATAATTCCTGTGAAGATTTTCAAAGAATTTCAAAAAATATATAGTAAGTACTCTAAATATTCCACTACTTCTATTATACTGTTAGTCTTTGTGTTTTTGTTATTGATACTGAAAAGTCATGAACTGGGCAAACTCAAGATGAAATTGTGCAGCAGGAGAGTGGTATTTCATGACATTAATTAGGCTCTCTTCCCTGGCCTGTGCACTTTGACACACTTTCCCTCACTGCAGTCCACATCTGGACAATAGTTCATACACTTGAGGTCTCCTCTTTTTCTCCTTTCCAAGTGCCCGTGACATGTATTTATACTTCTTGCAAGGGCCTGCCCACAAGCCTTGAGAAGAAAGCCATTCGAAAATTTGTAAATGGACAATAGTGTATTTTTGTGTCCATGTTCTTCAACATGCCTTATATTTTAACAGGGAACTTATGGAGACATAATGGGTACATTATTTTTAAAACCCCCATGGGTATTGAGAATTTCAGAGAGGGAGGAAAAAATATTGCTGCTTAAGCATCCATTCACTTCCGTAATATATAAGGCCATATATGTCTCTTACATTTTATTAAGGAGAAAAAGACTTCTAGTTTATTATATTTATATGTACATGATATTTATTCAGTTAAAACTCCTACTAACAGTGAGACAAAACCTCAGGTCAGGAAAAGGTCAGGGTATTTTGAATCTTTCCATTGTGTTTCAAATGAGAGTTCCAAGAGTAATTGAAAATACAAGCTATGGAAAATGTCTTACTAAATTTAGTTGAACATCTCTAGTTTTATTCATAAAATTATTTCTCTTTTTTTGGTGAGGGTGTTCAGAATAAGAACTGTGGGACTGGACCTATTAAGTTTATCTTATGACTTTTAATGCAAAGATTATTACTGTAATTTACACATCTCAGTAAGAACCAAAAGCTTCCTGCTGTAGCTTTTTCCACCAATGTGCTACAAATTAACCCAGCCACATTAACGTAAATGAAAAAAAAGTTAATTCTTTCAATATAAAGAAAATTATCTGCCCATGAGACTATGTAATTTCCTCAATAAGATTCCCAGAAACAAGAAAACACAATTTTTGCATAAACTACAATAATGCTTTAGTCCCACATAAGATGGTAACATAAATCTTAAGAAAATATAGTAAAATCAGTATTGATCACAAACAAAGCATTAACTTTGAGGCTGTGAACCATGCCATAGTTGCAAGAGAAAAAATGTGCATCAAGAATATTTTCAAAAATCACTAAGGCCTTAGTAATATAGAAATTGTTATAGTATGACTTTTCTTCCATATTTCTCATTGGTATCAAAGCACCAACTTCTAGTAAACAACTAGGCCAATATTCAACAAGGAGTTTCCACAAGGAGACACCACCTCTGGAAGCTGGGTTAAGATGTCACTACCTAAACTATACCAGTGGAGTAATTAATGCATTTACGCTTTATATTTTGATGCGAATCACTAGATCACCCAATGACACTTGTGTCAATATCACTCCCAGGTTTTTCCATGATAATAGAAAAATAACTTCAAGGGTCTCTGAACAGTAAACCAGACTCCCAATGACCTGCATTTATTTCAGATTTAATATACACCCTTCATCTTGTTCCTGTATCTTCACTAATTTGTCTAAACCCAGTGAACACTATCCCTCAAATTTTACTTTGCTCTGCTTCCTTTTGAAGCCAAAGACATTCAGTTAACTTTAGGATATAGGAGATAAGGTAGTCAGTGAATTGATTAGTTGATTATATAAATGTGAGAATGGACAGTATTTAAAAAACATGCCATAGTATTTCAACAAATTTGTGTTCCGTATTTTCCCTAAGAGCTATTAGTTAGGATGTCATATTTAATTTTAACTATTATTCAATGTTAAATAATGTAAGAACATAATATCTAAAGTTGGGTATAAAGTCATAGAAATTCTGTTATTCTACAATTAACATAATAGACTGTACAAAAATAATGTAACATATTCCTCTCTGAATTGAGATCATTAATGTTTTAATTAATACCTAATTTTGTTCAGATACTGGGCTAGGCCTTAGGAAACAAAGACAAAATATATATTTTCCCTGAAGGATTTCACAGTCACCCTCATTAGAAACCATTTCAGTACCTGCATGTTCTTTTCATACTGAGATATATTAACTACATCTTTGTAAAGACATCCTTACAAATGTGTTATATTACTATTAATAAAACCAAAACAATACAATGTAATCTCAAGCAACACTAAAGTATGTAAAGTAGAGAGTGAGATAATCCAACTGCCTGTAATCTTCCCCTTTGACATCTGATAGATAACTATGGGTAATGTTTACCTGCATGTATCCTTTTGTCTTAAACATGTGAAATCACATTATAACAAACTTTTCTATAACTTCCTTGGTATCCCATTGTATAGACGGGTAATAATAGATTTAACTTGTATCATAAAAATTATTCCACATGCAAGTCAATGTATTTAAACAAAAACACACAGAGAAATTCAATAGAATTAGTTTCCTTTCTCTACTGTGTTTAAAGTTGCCCTGGCCATCAAAAAATCATAAATATATCTATTATCTTTAAAAACATTAAATCCACACCATTTATACTTGACATTTATTATATATGTAACACATACTATTTTAACAAATTAGTTAAAGATGCTTAAAGATAAGAAAATTCATTATCTTGAAATAGATTTTGAGGAATAAGGCAGATATTGTTAAACGACTTTTATAGATTAAACACAGTAAGAATGTGTCTGGTGCTCTACTGATCATAACTAATCATATAAAGGAATATACACCAAAATGTTGGTGAATGCTTTAGTTTTTAAGAGGATGCCATTAAATTTTCTACACCATCTTTAAAAGCTTCATTTTATGTCTATAATTATATTTATTCCAAAGAGGTATGTGTTTGTATGCATGCCTGTGCATATATATAAATTCACACATTTCTTGCAAAATTCATGTAGGGATGCAATATACCTACATTATTTAAGACCATCTTGAAGGAGAACAAAGCTGAAGAAATTGAATTACCCAGATATCAATAATTACTATAAAGTTTCAATCATTAAAGCATTATGTTATTGGCACACTGATAAATTATTTGATCAATGGGAAAGAATAGGTAATCCAGAAAATGACTCACTAATATACAATCATATAATTCATTTCAAGAGTGCTGTAGAATTCAGTGACAGAAAGGGTGGTGGGCTTTCTAATAAATGGTGCTGGGTCAATTAGATAGCCACGTGGGAAAAAATTAAAACTTTACCATTTATTTTATACCATTTACAAAAATTAATTAAAGGTGGATCATAGACCTATGATGAAAGTAGAACAATAAAGTTGCTAGAATAAAACAGAAAAATATCTTCATAACCGTGGAGTAGGCCAAGATTAACTAGGGCACAAAAGCAGTAATTTTTTTTTTTTTTTTTTTTAAAAAGAGTGATGCATTGGATTGCATAAACTTAGCACTTTTGTTGAGGAAAACTGACCATTAAAAGAGTGAAAATACAAGTTGCTGACTTGCATAAAATATTTGCAATGTTATATCAAAAAATCATATATCTAGAAATCAGTAATATAACAATAGGAAATCATATTTTTAAACTAGCAAGGGACATGAAAAGGCACTTATTAGACAATGAAAACATACGTATGGTTGATAAATACGTTTAAAGGTGTTCAACGTGATTACTCATCGGAGAAATGCAAATTAAAGCCATAATGTGGTATCAATAGGTAACCACAACAATCGCTAACCTTAAAAGAATGCATAATTGCGTACTACTCAGGATTAGCCTAAGAAATTGAACCAATAGGATAGTTAGCTAGCTAGCTAGGTGTAACTTAGGATATATCACACATATCCAAGAAAGAAATATCCTAGAATCATATATCTACAAAGAGATTTATGATGGTATATTGGTTTTATGATTATGGAAACTGAGAATTCCCATGATCTGCCGCGTCCAACTTGGAGATTCAGCAAACCCAGTGGTGTAGTTTGAAGACCTTAGAGCCACAGAGCTGATAGTATATGATTCCAGTTTAAGTCTGAAGGTCTGAGAACCAAGAGTATCGGTGGCAGATCGGATAGATGTCTCAGCTCAAGCAGTCAGGCAAAGACCTTCTTCCAATTTTTGTTCTACTTAGACCCTCAATAAACAGGATAACATCCACTCACACTGGGGAGGGCCATCTGCTTTAGTTAGTTCACCAACCTAAATGCTAATGTCTTCCAGAAACATTCTGAAGACAAACCCAGAAATAATGTCTAACCAGATATTTGCACAACTTGTGCCCTACTCAAATTGACACATAAAATTAATTATAACAGTCCACCTCTTGTCAACTTGGCACTCATACACATGCTCTCAAACTATACTAAGTCTCTAATGAAAGTAATAACAAGGTTAAAATTTCACTTAACATGATACAACTATCCACAATACAATCCAAAACATACACCCATTACCCAGAAGTGGAGGCAAAATCCTTGAGTGATATTAACTTTTTTTTTTGGCATCATATAATTTAAACGCTAAATGCAAAATTAACAATAATCAACTACTATAATAAAAGTCAACATAAGAGAAAGAAAACCAAAAAATAATTAAGCATTACACACACATACCCGATTATAGTACCTGATCATAGGTCATAATTGGTATTACAACTACCTTCTTTTACTACCCATTCTGTGTTCTCTTTGCCTTCAGCTAGCATCATAGTCAGTACTGGTTCATTACCTGGTGGCATGAACCACTTTATTGACCAGGACAAAACATTTATTCCTGAAGCATCTGAGCCATTAGTAGTCCTGCCTGGATTGAATTCTTATAGTTTTCTATTTACCTTAATCACAGGGCATGATAATACTAAGAGATGCTCTAAGGTATCTCTTGTAGTTCAGACATACTCTTCCTTACCTCCATGGTGGAGCAGTTGTGTAATTTTCCCTTTGTAGTCTGGACAAATCACCTTAGCCAGAACAATAATTTCCCTTCTTGCCTGTTGAGTCAGAGTCACAAGGAGCCCGTGGATTCCTTGCTGTGTTTCTTGGTGAAAGTATTCCTTTCTTTGGGAGTAAGATTGTGAAACCAGCAGAGCATAAACTTGGGAGAAACTGAAGAAAAAATTGTGCAAGTGTGTCACTAGGGATAACTGTGAGTGGTGCCACTCCCATTTCCAACTCCACTCCAGGTACCAATTTCTGTTTCAGTTCATTTGGGCTGCTACAACAAAAATACCATAGACTCGGTGGTTTGTATAACAGAAACTTATTTCTCACAGTTCTGGAATCTGGGAAGCCCAAGATCCAGGTGGTGTCATGGTTGGGTTCTGGCGAGGGCCCTCTTCCTGGTTTACTGATGGCCTTCTTCTCTTTATGTCCTCACATAGTGGTGGTGGGGGTCAGGGGAAAAAAGAGAGCAAACTCTCTTCAATTTCTTCTTGTAAGAGTACTAATACACTAATACTATCATTAGGGCTGTACCCTTGTGACCTAATCACCTCCCAAATTCCCCATCTCCAAATTTCATCACAATGAGAATTAGAAATTTTTAATTTTTAAAAAATTTTTGTAGGTACATGGTAGGTGTATATATTTATGGGGTGCATGAGATATTTTAATACAGGCACACAATGTGAAATAATCACATCATATAGGGTATCCATCCCCTTAGGCACTTATCCTTTGAGTAACAAAAAAATCTAATTAAACTCTTCATTTTAAAATATACCATTATTATTGACTATAGTAACCCTGTGTTAATATCAAATAGTAGGTCTTACTCATTCTTACTAATTTTTTTTGTACTTATCCCTACTTCCCCTGCTCCCAAGCTCCCGCGACTCTTCCCAGCCCCTGGTCACCATTCTTCTACTCTCTATGTTCTTGAGTTCCATTGCTTTGATTTTTGGATCCCACAAATAAGTGAGAACACACAATCGTTTTCCCTTCTATCTGGCTTATTTCACTGAACATAATGATCTCCAATTCCATCCAAATTGTTGCAAATGATGGACTCTCATTCATTTTTTATGGCTGAATAGTATTCCATTATATTTATGTACCATATTTTCTTTATCCATTCATCTGTTGGTGGACACCTAGGGTGCTTCCAAATGTTAGCTGTTGTAAACAGTGCTGCAACCAATATAGAAGTGCAGATATCTCTTTGATACACTGATTTTCTTTCTTTTGGGTATATACACAGCAGTGGGATTCCTGGATCATATGGAAGCTCTATTTTTAGTTTTCTAAGGACCTCCACACTGTTCTTCATAGTGTTTTTGCTAATTTACATTCCTGGCCAGGGCAGTGGCTCATACCTGTAATCCCAGCCCTTTGGGTGGCCAAGGTGGGTGGATCACCTGAGGTCAGCAATTCCAGACCAGCCAGGCCAACATGGTGAAACCCCATCTCTACTAAAAATATAAAAAATTAGCCAGTCATGGTGGCACACGCCTGTAATCCCAGTTACTCAAGAGGGTAGGGCAGGAGAATCACTGGAAGTCAGTATATGGAGACTGCGATGAGTTTAGATTCCACCACTGCACTCTAGTCTGGGCAACAGAGAAAGACTCCCTCTAAAAGAAAGAAAAAGAAATTCCCACAAACAGTGTTTGAGGGTTCCCTTTATTTCACATGCTTGCCAGCATTTATTGTCTTTTGGATAAAAGCCATTATTATCTGGGGTGAGATAATATCTCATTGTAGCTTTGATTTGCATTTCTCTGATGATCAATGATGCTGAGCACTCATTCATAAGCTTGTTTGCCATTTGTATGTCTTCTTTTGAGAAATGTCTATTCAAATCTTTTGTCCATTTTTGATCAGATTATTAGACATTTTCCCATAGAATTGTTGAGTTACTTAAATATTCAGTATAAGTCCCTTGTCAGATAAGGTAGTTTGCAGATATATTCTTACATTCCGTGGATGGGCTCTTCACTTTACTGATTGTATTCTTTGTTGTCCAGAAGCTTTTTACCTTGATGTGATCCTATTTGTCTATGTTTGTGTTGGTTACTGGAGCTTGTGGGGTATTGCTCAAGAAATCTTTGCCCAGACTAATGTCCTGGAAATTTTCTCCAAAATTTTTTTGTACTGGTTCCATTGTTTGAGGGCTTACATTGAAGTCTTTAATCCTTTTTGATTTTATTTTTGTATATGGTAACAGATAGGGGTCTAGTTTCATTCTGCTGCACATTGATAACATTTTCTCAGCACCATTTATTGAAGAGACTTTCTTTTCCCAAGTGAATGTTCATGGCAGCTTTGCTGAAAATGAGTTCACTATATAGGTGTGCCAATTAGTGTATGGGTTCTCTATTCTGTTTTGTTGGTCTATGTGTCTGTTTTTATGCCAGTACCATGCTGCTTTGATCACTATAGCTCTGTAGTACAATTTGAAGCCAGGTAATGTGATTCTTCCAATTTTTTTTTTTTTTTTTTTTTTTTGCTAAGGATAGATTTGGCTATTCTGGGTCATTTGTGATTCCATATAAATTTTAGGATAGTTTTTATATTTCTGTGAAGAAAGTCATTGATATTTTAATAGGGATTGCATTGAATCTGTAGATTGCTTTGGGTAGTATGGACATTTTAACAATATTGATTCTTCCAATCCATAAATACAAAATACCTTTCCATTTTTTTCTGTCCTCTTCAATTTCTTGCATTAATGTTTTATATTTTCATTGTAAAGATCTTTCACTTCTTTGGTTAAGTTTACTCTTAAGTATTTTATTTGTAGCTATTGTAAATGAGCTTTTCTTTTTGATTTATTTATCAAATTGTATGCTGTTGGCATATAGAAAGGCTACTGATTTTTCTGTTTATTTTATATTCTGTAACTTTATTGAATATAATAGTTTTAAGAGTTTTCCTGTGGAGTCTTTGGAGCTTTCCAAATACATAGTCATATCATCTACAAACAAGGAACATTTGATTTGTTTGTTTACAATTTGGATTTACTTTATATTTTTCTCTTTTCTGATTTCTCCAGCTAGGACTTCTAGTGGTATGTTGAATAACAGTGGTGACAATGGGCATCCTTGTTGTGTTCCAGATCTCAGAGGAAAAGCTTTCCATTTTTCTTAATTCAGTATGATACTAGCTGTGGGTCTTTTGTATACAGTTTATATTATGTTGAGGTACATTTCTTCTATCCCCAGTTTTTTAAGGTTTTTTATTAGAAAGAGGTTGAATTTTATCAAATGCTTGCTCAGCATCAATTGAAATCATCATATGGTTTTTATCCTTCATTTTATTGACATATCACATTGATTGATTTACGTATGTTGAACTATCTTTGCATCCCAGGGATAAATCCCACTTAGTCATGATGAATGATCTTTCTAATATATTGTATTTTATTTGCTAGCATTTTCCTCTGAATTTTTGAATCCATATTTATCAATGACATTAGTCTGTAGTTTTCTTTTTTGGATGTGTCTTTTTCTGATTTGGATATTAGGGTAGTACTGGCCTCATAGAATGAGTTAGGGAGTATTCCCTCCTTCTCTACTTTTAGGAATAGTTTGAGCAGAATTGGTACTAATTCTTCTTTAGATGTTTTGTAAAATTAATCAGTGAAGCCATTAGGTCTCTGTCTTTTCTTTAGTGGGAGACTTTTTATTACAGCTTCCTTACTGTTACTTGTTGGCCTATTCAGGTTTTGGATTTTCTTCTGGTTCAGTCTTGGTAAGTTGTATGTAGCTGGGGATTTGTACATTTTTACTAGACTTTCTAACGTATTGGCATATAGTTGCTCATATTAGCCACTAAAGATCCTTTGAATTTCTATAGTATCAGTTGTAGGGTCTTCTTTTTCAGTCAATTCTGATCTTATTTATTTGTGTCTTCTCTCTTTTTTTTTTTCCTGTTTTAGTTAGTCTGACCAAAGTTTCATTAATTTTCTCTTTTCAAAAAACCAATTTTTTTGTTTCATTGATCATATATATTTAAATTTCATTTATTTCTGTTCTGCTCTTTATTCTTTTATTCTACTAATTTTGAGCTTGGTTTGCTGTAGCTTTTCTAGTTTTTAAAGATGCATTGTTAGATAGTTCATTTGAAGTTTTTTCTCCTTTTTTTAAATATAGGCATTTATAGCTATACTTCCCTCTTAGTAGTGCTTGTGCTGTATTCCATAAATTTTGGTGCTTTCAGTTTTCATTATCATTTGTTTCAAGAAATTTTTAATTTCTTTTTTATTTCTTCATTAACTCTCTGGCCATTCAGGAGTATATTGTTTAATTTACATATAATTGTATATTTTCCAAAATTCCCCATTATTAATATCTAGTTTTATTCAATCATGGTCAGAGAAAATGCTTGATATTATTTCAATTTTGGAATGTTTTAAGACTTGTTTTGTGACTTAATATAGTCTATCCCTGAAAATGATCCATGTGCTGACAAAAATAATGTGTATTCTGCAATTCTTGGATAAACTATTTTGTAAGTATCTACTATATCCATTTGGTCTATAGTGCAAAGTATGTATGATGTTTCTTTGTTGTTTTTCTGTATGTAAGAACTGTTCAATGCTGAAAGTGGGTATTGAAGTCTCCAGCTAGTACTGTATTGGGGCCTTTCTCTTTAGCTCTAATAATATTTTCTATATATATGGGTGATCAGTGTTGGGTTCATATATATTTAAAACTTATATACTCTTGCTGAATTGATGCCTTAATCATTATATAGTGACATTCTTTGCCTCTTCTTATAGTTTTTGTATGGAAATCTATTTTTTGTGATATAGTTATAGAGACTCCAGCTCTTTCTCAGTTTCCACTGGCATGGAATATTTTTTTCCATCCCTTTATTTTCAAACTAAGTGTGTCTTTATATGTAAAGTCTGTTTCTTGTAGGCACCAGATAAATAGATCTTTTTTTTAATTCACTCAACCAATCTGTGTCTATTGATTGAAGAGTTTAGACCATTTACATTTATAATGTTGTTATTGAAAAGTAAAGACTTATACTTGCCATTTTGTTATTTGGTTTGTGGTGTCTTACGGTCTTCTCTTCCTTCTTTCTTTCCTTCGCACCTTCCTCTAATGAAGGTGATTTTTCTCAGGATATGATTTAGATTCTTGCTTTTTATTTTTTGTGTGTTCATTGTATGTGTTTTAGTTTGAGGGTACCATGAGGCCTACAAATACTATCTTATAACCAATTATTTAAATTTGATAACAACTTAACACTATTTGCATAAACAAAGAAACTTACAATAAGAAAATTAATAGAAACTCTACACCTTAACTTTGTTCCCTCCACTTTTTAACTTTTTGTTGTTACTATTTATATCTTATTGCATTGGTTATGTCTTGAAAAGTTATTGTAATTACTTTTGATTGGTTCATCATTTAGTCTTTTTACTCAGGATAAAAGTAGTTTACACACTACAGTTACAGTGTTATAATATTCTGTGTTTTTCTGTATACTCACCATTACCAGTGAGTTTTGTACATTCAGGTGAATATTTATTGCTCATTAATGTTATTTTCTTTCTTATTTAAAGACTATTTCTTGCACTTTCTGTAGGACAGGCCAGGCACTGATGAAATACCACAGCTTTTGTTTATCTAGAAAAGTTATTATTTGTCCTTAATGTTTGAATAATATTTTCTCCATATGTACTAGTCTATGGTAAAAGTTATTTTTCTTCAGCACTTTAAATATATCATACCACTTTTTCCTGGCCTGTAAGACTTCCAGTGAAAAGTCTACTGCCAACCATATTGAAGTTCCATTATACGTATTTGCTTCTTTTCTCTTGTTGCTTTTAAGATCCTTTCTTTATCCTTGACCTTTGGGAGTTTGATTATTAAGTGTCTCAAGGTGGTATTTTTTTGGATTAAATCTGCTTAATGTTCTATAGCCTTCTTGTACTTGCATATTGATATCTTTCTCCAGGTTTTAGAAGTTCTCTGTTATTATCCCTTTGAATAAACTTACTACTTCTATCTATTTCCCTAGTTGCTCTTTAAGGTCAGTAACTCTTAGCCCTTTTGAGGTTGTTTTCTGAACCTCGCATGTGAGTTTCATTGTTTTCTATTCTCTTTTCTTTTGTCTCTTCTGATTGTATATTTTTAAATAGCCTGTCTTGAAGCTCACTAATTATTTCTTCTGCTTGACAAAGTCTGCTATTAAAGAACTTTGTTGCATTATTTAGTATGCCAATTGCATTTTTAGCTCCAGAATTTCTGTTTGGTTCTTTTTAATTATTTCAAACTCTTTGTTAAAATTATCTGATAGAACTCCGAATTCCTTCTATGTTATCTTGAATTATTTGAGTTTCCTCAACACTGCTATTTTAAATTTTCTGTCTGAAAGGACGCATATTTCTGTTCTCCAGGATTGGTATCTGGTGCCTTATTTTGTCCATTTGGTGAGGTAATGTTTTCTTGAATTGTGTTGATGCTAACAGATGTTCTTCAGTTTCTGGAAATTAAGGAGTAAAGTACTTATTGTAGTTTTTGTGGTCTGGGCTTATTCATAGCCATCCTTCTTGGGAGGCTTTCCAGATATTTGAAAAGACTTGGATGTTCTGAATTAAGCTTTGTTTTCTTTAGGAGGCACCACAGCCCAGTTATGCTCTTGTTCTTGCAGACTCTTAGAGGTACTGCCTTGATGGTCTTGAACCAGATATGGGAAAATCCTCTGGATTACTAGGCAGAGACGCTTGTTCTCTTTCTTACTTTATCCCACACATACAGCATTTCCCTCACTGTTCTGAGCCACCTAAAATTGGAAGTGGAGTGACACAAGCAACCCTGTAATCACCTCTACTGTGACCTGAAGCTAACACAGTGCTGGGTCTCACCTAAGGCCTGCTGTAACCACTCCCTGGCTACTGCCTATATTCACCCAGTCATTGCGGCTATACAATCAGCAGGAGGCAAAGAACATGCTTGTGTCCTTCCATTCAGAATGGGAGGATCCTCCAACCCCAAACGGGTCCAGAATTACCACCCAAGAGACAGGGACTGATGTAAAAATCCTTAGAAGTTGTATTAGTTTGTCCTCATGCTGCTGATAAAAACATACCTGAAATTGGGTAACTTATAAAGAAAAAGAGGTTTAATGGACTCACAGTTCCACGTGGCTGGGAGGCCTCACAATTATGGCAAAAGGTGAAAGAGGAGCGAAGACACATATTACATGGTGGCAAGCAACAGAGATTGTGCAGGGGAACTGCCCTTTATAAAACCGTCAGACCTCATGAGACATATTCACTATCAAAAGAACAGAAAGGGAAAAGCCCACCCCCATGATTCAATTACCTCCCACTGGGTCCCTCTCATGACTTGTGGGGATTATGGGAGCTACAATTTAAGATGAGATTTGAGTTGGGTCACAGCCAAACCATATCATTCTACCCCTGGGCCCACCCAAATTTCTTGTTCTCAGATTTCAAAATGATCATAGTCCCCCAAACTCTTAACTCATTTCCACATTAACTCAAAAGTCTGCAGTCCAAAGTCTCAACTGAGACAGGGCAAGTTGCTTCTGCCCTTGAGCCTGTAAAATCAAAAGCAAGTTAGTTACTTCCTAGATGCAAGGGGGGTGCAGCCATTGGGTAAATAAACACATTAACAATGGGATAAATTGGCCAAAACAAAGGGACTAAAGGCTCCATACAAGTCCAAAATTCAATGGGACCGTCAAATCTTAAAGCTCCGAAATCTTCTTTGACTCCATGTTTTACATGTAGCACACTGATGCAGGAGGTGGATTCCCATGGTCTTTGGCAGCTCCACCCTTATGTCTTTTTAGGGTACAGCTCCCCTCCTGGCTGCTTTCATGAACTGACTTTGAGTGTCTGTGGCTTTCCTAGGTGTACAGTGCAAGCTGTCAGTGGATCTACCATTCTGGTGTCTGAAGGATGGTGGCTGTCTTCTCACAGCTCCACTAGGCAGTGCACCAATGGGGACCATGTGTGGATTCTTGCATCTCACATTTTTCTTCTTCACTGCCCTAGCAGAGGTTCTCCATGAGGGCTCTGCCCTTGCAGTACAACTCTGTGCCTGATAACTTGGCGTTTCTACATCCTTTGAAATCTAGGAGGAGCTTCTCAAATCTCATATGTTGGCCCCTTTTAGCAACAGCTGGAATGCAGGGCACCAAGTCCCAAGACTGCACAAAGCACCAAGGCCATGGGCCTGGCCCAGGTAATCGTTTGTTCCTCCTAGGCCTCCAGGCCTGTGATGGGAGGGGCTGCTGTGAAGACCTCTGAAATGCCCTGGGGACATTTTCCTCATTGTCTTGGTGATTAACATTTGGTTCCTCATTACTTATGCAAATTTCTGCAGCAGACTTGAATTTCTCCTCAGAAAATCAGTTTTTCTTTTCTATGGCATCATCAGACTACAGATTTTTTGAACTTTTATGCTCTGCTTCCCTTTTAAACATAAGTTCCAATTTCAAACCATATATTTTTGAAAGAATGAAACTGAATACTTTTAAGCGCACCCAAATTATCTCTTGAACACTTTACTGCTTAGAAATATCTGACACTGGATACCCTAAATCATCTCTCTCAAGTTCAAAGTTCCACAGATGTTGAGGACAGGGGCAAAATGCTGCCAGTCTCTTCACTAAAGCATACCAAGAATCACCTTTGCTTCAGTTCCCAATGAGTTCCTCATCTCTATCTGAGACCGCCTTAGTCTGTACTTTATTGTCCATATCACTGTGAGCATTTTGGGCAAACTATTCAACAAGTCTCCAGATAGATCCAAACTTTCCCACATCTTTCTTTTTTTCTGGGGCCTCCAAGTCTCTAGAAAGTTCCAAACTTTCCTACATTTTCCTGTCTTCTGACCCTCTGAACTGTTCCAACCTTTGACTATTACCCAGTTGCAAAGTTGCTTCCACATTTTGGGGTATCTTTACAGCAGGGCCCTACTCTCTGAGGTACCAATTTACTGTACTAGTCCTTCCTTCCTCACACTGTTAATAAAGACATACCCAAGACTGAGTAATTTATAAAGATAAAGAGGCTTAATGGACTCACAGCTCTCATGGCTTGGGAGGCCTCACAGTCATGGGAGAAGTTACGAGAGGAGTAAAGTCATGTCCTATATGGTGGCAGGCAAGAGAGCATGTTCAGGGGAACTGTTCTTTATAAAACCATCAGATCTCATGAAATTTATTTACTATCACAAGAAAAGCAAGGGAAAATCCCACCCTTATGATTCAATTACCTTCCACTGGGTCCCTCAGTTGCCCTTATGGCTAGAATAAAGCAGGCAGGAGAAGATAAAAGAGCACAAGTGCTGAGTCTTCCAGCCTTCATCATTCTCCCATACTGGATGATTCCTGTCATTGAACATCAGACTTCAGATTCTTCAGTTGGACTCTTGGACTTGCACCAGTAGTTTGCCAGGGCCTCTCAGTCCTTTGGCCACAGACTGAAGCTGCACTGACTCGCCACTGCACTGTCAGCTTCTCTACTTTTGAGGCTTTGCGACTCAGACTAATCCACCACTGGCTTTCTTGCTCCTCATCTTGCAGATTCGGGATTTTATGTTATGAATGTATGAGTCAATTCTCCTTAATAAGCTCCCTTTCATATGTACATATATCCTATTAGTCCTGTCCCTCTAGAGAACTCTGACTAACACAGCCCTTGATGTAGTACCTGGGTATTGCTTCTGGTTATTGAGGGTCTAAGGGTTCTTCAGTTAGCAGGTGATAAATGCTGCTAGGACTGGGTTCTTTCCTTCAAGGCCATGGGTTTCCTTCTGGCTTAGGGTGTTTTAGAAATGTCGTCTGTGACTACTCTGACCAGTCCCCTATCCTGCTGTGGCTATGCTGGTATCCTAGATGCAAGACAAAGTTCTCTTTACTCTTCCCTCTCCTCTGCTCAAGCAGAATGAAGGGATATCTTTTAGAGCCTCAAGTTGTGTAGCCTGGGGTTAAAGAAGAGGTGATGTCAGCACACCCTTGGCTGCCCAAGCTGGTATCTCAGTATGTCACATGCCCTCCTCATCCACTGTTTCTGGGCCTAGTTCTGCACTAGGACTTGCCTAAGAGTTGCAGTCCTTATGACCTAGACTGCCTTTCAAGTTTACTTAGAGACACAGAGTGCAGTAGCCCTTGGTGGTGGGATTTGCAAATACTCAACTTTGGAATGCTGGAATCAGAGATTTCCTTCTGTCTAGGGCAGGCATCAGCTGAGTTTGGTCCAGATTTCCTTTCTATTTTAACAGGACAACACTGAGTTTAGTGCCTCACACTTGCTGTGTTCTCCCTCCCCAACACCAAGAGAGACTCTAAACCATGCTGCAGCTGCTGGGGTTGGGGAGGGGTACTGTTGATAATTCAAGACTTTTTTTTAATCTCTTCAGTGCCTCTTTCAGTGATACGAAGTTAAAACCTGGAACTGACTGCTCACCTGATTTTTGTTTTTTATGAAGGTTTTTTTTTCTATGTAGGTAGTTGTTAATTTGGTGGACTAGCAGTGGGCATGACCAGTGGAGCTTTTATAGTCTGCCATCTTGCTCCACTTCTACTATTGAGGATTAGAGATTCAACATATGAATTTTGGGGGTACACAAACATTCAGTACATAGCTATTTCAAATGATGATGAAGATGTAAAGCAACCTGGAAATCTTATGCACTGAGGGGGAGAGTGTACAGTGATCGGTACATCACTTTGAAAATCTGTTGGGCAGAGTTTCTACAGTGAAACACATGCCTAGCTTATGACCCTGAAATTAGAAGCCTGGGTACATATATAGAGAAATCAGTGCAGGTGTACAACAACAACAACAAAACAAAACAAAAATTATGCACAAAATGTTTATAGTAGCTGCATCATAATAATCTAGACTACAATAATGTAAATATCTATCAATGGTAAAATGGGTATATACATTGTGGTGTATTTATACAGTGGAATTATAAACAGCAAAACAAAAGTAACAAAGGAAGTGTATGCATAACAGCATGAATCAATCTAACACACAGTGTTGAATGAAAGAAGCTAAACATAAAATAATACAGTGTATGATTGCATTTGGATGAAGTTCAAAAGTACACAGAACCAATGTATAGTAATAGGTAAAATAGTGGTTACTTTGGAAGATTATTGATTAAAAGGGGGTATTCTGGAATTTTGCAAAATGTTTTCTATCTTGTAAAAGTTAGTCTAGGTGTCAATCAAATGTTTACTTGACTACATTTAAGGTATTCATCATAAAATTTTAAAAACTAAGTAATGATTATTTCCCTAAGGGGTGAATTTCTTGATTCTTCTTAAAACAATGTACAGCTAATGTTCTAGTGTATGTTCAAACTACATAAAGGATTATTTAAAAGCTGACTATAGTTAACTAACAATAGTTAACAATAATATATTACGTAGCTTCAAATAGCTAGGAGGATAGTTAATGTTTTCAACTCAAAGAAATGATAAATTTCTGAGATGAGGGATATGCTCATTAACCTGATTTGATAACCATGTGTTATATATATGAAAACATCACTATGTACCCTATGAATATATGAAATTTTATTTATCAATTAAAAATAAAGTGAATTAAAATTATGTTTTAAAAAATGAATTGACCTAGAACCCTGAAGTAGAGGCAAATTTAACTACTTGCCATTAAATTTCTATCTTTCCTGGAAGGACCTAGGCCTTTCTTAAATCAAAAAACAGGCACCGTAGGTTCTTTCCATGCATCAAGTGAATCTAGACGATGCTCTTTAAAAAAAATGTATATGCAGTAATAATAATATTATTGCCAACCAATTTAATTCAGACTGTAATGAATCCCTTTTAGGAATAATGGAGAAAGGTTGAATATTCAAAATTAAATGCTCTTTCTTTACTTGTTGCAATTCATCAAACATAATTTAGTTTGAGTTATAGACCATTTATTCCTATGATAAAAAGGTTATTTTTGTGAATAACTGAAAAATATGATAATTATGCACAAAAGCTGTGGCATTATCATTGTAAGTAATTAATAATAAATGGATGAGAATGAGTAAATCAATGAATGCATTGATTGATTATTTAGACATTTTCATACTTAGTTCTGGACATAGCTCTTCATCTCATAAATTAGGTCATTTAAAAGCCTGGCAAGATACATGTAAAACACACAAATAAAATGTATGTTATTATTAAAGCAACAGAAATGTATTGAATGCTTCATATGTGCCAACTATTCTTCCAGGGTTTTAAGGATACAGCCAGGAACAAAATAAATTCTCTGCTCTAATGGAGATCATAGAACTTATATGTATTTCAACTTTATTGAGCTCATTTTTCTGTAATAAACAAGTGATGAATCTCAAATGAGGAGAGAGAAATGGAACTGAGGCCTTAGTTGCTGATATAATGCTCTATTAGCCCCTGCCACACATGTGCACATGCTCAAGCCTCGGGGTCAGCTCCACAAATCTGCCTTCAGAAGTCACATTTACTTTAAAAACAGAAAAAAAGAGAAAGAAGGGGGAAAAAAGGAGAGAGAAGTTTATCTTTAGTACTTTCCCAAGAGTCGATTAGCCCTGCAAAGAGAATATTGTTATTACAACATCAATGCAAAGTTACACTAAGATTTCAAAGGCCGTGATTGCATAGAGAATAGGCCAGGTATTAATTGCAAGGTTTTATTTCAAGATTCACCTTATGCCTCATCTCATTGCCTTGCTCAATTTTTCAGTCACTGAACCTGCCTTTTATGGTAGATGTTCTCATGAATTATATTGCTATTTGGTGCTATAATTTACCATATACACTGTATGGGGAATTTTATTACATTTCTTTTTACCTTTCTAGCCACAATTACCTTATCTTCTGCTGAGTTTGTCTGTGCTTACAGGATTGGCCATACACATGAGGTAAAATGAAGCACTATGCACATTAGAGATTGGTGGTGATGGTGGTGGTAACAGTAAATGTAATAACAATAGAGTAAGTATTATTTACTGTTGTGGACCGAATGTTTGTTTTCCCCTCAAAGCCACATGTTGGAGCCCTAATCCCCAATGTAATTGTGTTTAGGGGTGGGGCCTTTGGGAAGTCTTGAGGGTCCAGACTCACCTAATGGAATTAATGTCCTTTTAAGAGGAAGAGTTTTCTCTCTCTTTTTCCACCAGGTGAAGATACAGAAACAAGGAGACAAGGTATGCAAGCCAGGAAGAGGGCCCTTACCAGGAAATGAATCTTCTGGCCCCTTCATCTAGGATTTTCCAGCCTCCAGAACTATAAGAATTAAATGTCTGTTGTTTAAGCTACCATCTGTGATGTTTGGTTATGGCAGCCCAACCTGACAAAGACATTTACTAAAGATTTACAATCTGCCAAGCAGAAACAAGTTAATGACTTAATTTGTATTATCTCCTTTAATATTTAAAACAACCTGATGTGGTGGGTGCCACTATTATTGCCAGTTTATAGATGAAGAAACTGAAACATAGAGTAATTTGCCCAAGCTTACACAGATAGTCAGTGGTTGAAAAAAAGCTGTCTGACCTTAGGATCTATTATCTTAATCACAACAACATGCTATTATCTAATACATTTGTGTAATGCTGCTTTTCAATTAAAATCAGAAGCCATTACAAATAAATGACCTCTGAAATTCAAAGCTATATATCTCAATTTAGCAGCATGTAATCAAGAATAGATATGGCATATTTTAATGCTAAATAAATAGCTTCATTTTCAAAAGAAATGAAAAACTTCAAGGGTGTTATGGCATTAAAATACTTTGTCACTTAGGAGCTTTTATAAATGTGTGTAGTAAAATAGGCTTGCATTAATTCATTATTTTATTCATTTAAAGTATACAAACAAGACACAGTCCTTGTATTTAAGAAGTTTAATATTTAAACAGGAAGACAGATCATTTATTAGATGACATATATGTATTGATAAAGATAGAGCAATGCAATGATGTAGAAGAGTAGATAAAATAACCAAGTCTGAGAGGTCAGAGAAAGTGTGAAGGTAGGTGAAATATTTATGTTTGACACTGGACAACAAAAAGTACTCTTTTTCAAGTCTGACGGTGTCTTCACTTGAAAACATGAGCTTGTTAACTGATAGATCATTAAAAATAATTTTTGCTAAATCTACACTATATCATTTTTTACATAATCCAGAAGGAGGGGGTTACAGCAGTGACACTGGTACAATTGGTGTAACAATTACATAAATATATAACATTTGTTTGTGTGTATACATGTATATGTGTGTGCTTATGCTCAATGTAAAAAATAGTAACAGAAATAATGATGAACATTTCTTACTTGAAAAGTAAGTAAATTTCAATGAATGCATGGATGCATTATAACAAAAACTTTACAGTAAATATTTTAATAATAGTGTAACAAAACATTATCAGAGATTATAATATACTAATGATGCTTTAATCAATTTATACTAATTCTAATTGTCATGATAATCAGCAGAAATTTTAACCCTTTATCCAAATTGGAAAAGAGGAAGTCAAACTATTATTGTTCCCCCATGATATGACTGTATACCTAGAAAACACTGAAGACTCCTCTAAAGATTCCTATGTTTGATAAATTAAGTCAGAAAGTCTCAGATTACAAAATTAATTTACACCAATAACAACCAAGCTGAGAATTCAATCAAGAACTCAATCTCTTTTTAACGTGACAAGTAAATGAAATACCTAAGAATATTTGACCAAGGAAGTAAAAGATCTCTACAATGAGAATTACAAAACACCACTGAAAGAAATCATAGATGACACAAACAAATTTAAACATGTCTCATGCTCATGAACTGAAAGAATCAATATTGTGAAAAGGACTTTACTGCCTAGAGCAATCTACAGATTCAATGCAATTCCCATTGAAATAGCAACATTATTTTTTACAGAATTAGAAGTACTATCTTAAAATTCATATGGAACCAAAAAAGAGCTCAAATAACCAAAGCCATTTTAAGCCAAAAGAATAAATCTGGAGGCATCACATTACTCAACTTTAAGTTATACTATAAGGCTATAATTACCAAAACAGCATGGTACTGATATAAAAGTAGGCGCATAGCCCAGTGGAACAAGAATAGAGAACCCAGAAATAAAGCCAAATACTCAAAACCAACTGGTCTTCAACAAAGCCTACAAAAACATAAATTAGGGAAAGGACATCTATTTAATAAATGTTACTGTGAAAACTGGCTAGCCTCATGTAAAAGAATGAGACTGGATCCCTATCTTTCACCTTATACAAAAATAAACTCTAGAAGGATCAAAGTCTTAAATCTAAGATGCAAAACCATGAAAATTCTAGAAGATAACCTTGAAAAATCTCTTCTGGATATTGGCCTAGGCAAAAAATTCATTGCTAAGACCCCAAAAGAATGTGCAACAGAAATAAAAATAAATAATTGAACCTCATTAAATTAAAAATATTTTTCATAGCAAAGTAAATAATCATCAGGTTAAACAGGCAGCCCACAGAATCGGAGAAAATATTTGCAAACTATGCATCTGCCAAAGGACTAGTATCCAGAATCTACTAGGAACTCAAACAAATCAACAAGAATAAAACAAATAATCCCATCAAAAAATGGGCAAATAAAGTGAACAGACATTTCTCAAAAGAAGATATACAAATGTCCAACAAACATGAAAAAATTGCTGAACATCACTAATTACCAGGAAAGTGCAAATTAAAACCACAATGAGATACCACTTTACTCTTGCAAGAACGGCCATTATTAAAAAATCAAAAAGCAACAGGTTTTGGCATAAATATGGTGAAAGGGGAACTCATACACTGCTGGTGGGAATGTAAATTAGTACAACCTCTACAGAAAGCAGTATGGAGATTCCTTAAAGAATTAAAAGTAGATTGATATGGTTTGGCTATGTCCCCACCCAAATTTCATCCTGAATTGTAGCTCCCATAATTCCCTCATATTTTAGGGGGGACCCTGTGGGAGATAGCTGAATTATAGGGATGGTTTTCCCCACACGCTTCTTCTGTAGTGAATAAATCTCACAAGCTCTGTTGTATTTATAAGAGAAAACCTCTTTTTCTTGGCACACATTCCATTCTCTTGTCTGCCACCATGTGAGATGTGCATTTTTACCTTCTGCCATGATTGTGAGGCCTCCTGAGCCACGTGGAATGGTGAGTCTATTACATTTCTGTCTTTTGTAAATTGCTCAGTCTTGGGTATGTCTTTATCAGCAGCACGAAAATGAACTAATACATAGGTCTACCATTCAATCCAACAATCTCACTACTGAGAATCTACCCAAAGGAAAAGAAATTATTATATGAAGAAGACATGGGCTCACATATGTTTATTGCAGCCCAATTCACAATTGTAAAGATACAGAACCAACCTAAGTGTCCATGGACCAACAAGCAGTTAAAGAAAATCTGGTATGCATGCACCATGGAATACTACTCAGCTATAAAAATAGGCAAAATAATGTATTTTACAGCAACTTGGATGGTACTAAACTCTATTACTCTAAGTGAAGTAACTCAGGAATGGAAAACCCAAATGCTGTATATTCTCACTTATAAGTAGGAGCTAAACTATGAATTAACAAAGGCATGTCACGTGATACAATGGACTTTGGAGACTCAGAAAGGAGAGGGTGGGAGGCAAGGTAAGGGATAAAATATATATATATATATATATATATAGTACATCATACACTCCTGGGGTAATGGGGTGCACTAAAATCTCAGAATACCACTTATTATCCGTGTAACAAAATAACCCTTTGAAGCTTATGGTCACAGGAAATTGATCTTTGAAGATTATTCTTTTACAGGCTTGGGTAATCAATTATCATTTTAGATAATATTACATATTATTCCGGATAAAGTCATTGTGAGTTAATTTAAGTGGAAAAATAAGAAGAAAAGACACAGTGTAAATGTCCTGTCTGGTAGAGAAGCAGTCATTTAGGATGTGTATAAATGGATGATAGTAGCTAACGAAACACTTTGGTATTTAGATTTAATTGGCTACATTTTAAAAATTAATGTAACAATTTTGTTTGGAGCTAAAAAAAAAAAAGCTTTTAATATGCTAGAAACAGCATCTTTGCAGCTGTTTAAATTTATAAAGAAAAATTTTCATTTTTTCTTATAAATGCTCAAGTACATTGTTTTAAAAATCATGGATAACATAAAGCATTTTAGTGTCACTTACCTGAAGAATGAGGGCTAATCTATGAGACACTAACAGATAAAATATTGCTGTAAAAACATCCTGAAAAGGAAAACATCGATTTGAGAATCCAAAGCAAAAGATTAGAAATGTTTCGAGGAGAATACTTTAAACATCACAGCATGCTTTCCTTTTTCTCTCTAAACCATAATGCTTAAAATGATAAAGTAAATGCCAGTTTAAGGTTTTGATGTAACTGTTTGGACTACTAATAAAATTACATGCAGTCATATATTTAGTCAGGTATACCAGACATATTTTTCCCAAGCATCCACTATAGCATACACTGATAAACATCAATAAAATCTCGATCCCAACATACATGTTATATATGTAGAACATAAACATTAAAATCGTCCTCTGAATGTTCACTGTGGATCATTCAGGGTAACACACCACAGGAATTCTGTGTCACTGTAGGTTAGAGTTGATGCGTGAAGTACCTTAGACAGCAAGACAAAATTGTTTTCAATGTAATCCTTAGGGAGTCCTTCAGAGAAGGGAAAACAATGATTTTGAAGGTTCGTTTCAGTGCCAGCTGGCAGAGATCTTAAAGGTTATTCTATTTTACCCATACTACATCATTATGTAAATGTCTCCATGTGGAACATGTGAGAGGAGTATGTATTTAGAAACAGTGGAATTTTAAAAATGTGTTTATGATAGCAAAATAAGAAAATAGTAGGAAACTGTGTTAAATACCACTATATTTGGCTGTATTGCATTAGTATTCCTGTTTTGCATATTTTTAGTCTGTTTTTATTAACAGATTGAACATTGGTTGTGAGATATTTAGCTCTGTCTTAACTGGAAGCCAAAGACCTACCTGGGTATCATCTATATCTATTTTTTGCCAAATTAAATATTTATTATATAGGAACAGTATTCTACAAGTCTCGATTCATTTGATCAGAACAAGTTTGAAGTTGAGTAAAAAGAGGTTGAAAAATAGATCATTCATTTTAAAATAAGTAATTGACAATGGTCATAAGTGACTTTCTTCAAGGAATTGCCCTATAAAACTGGGGTCATTTAAACTATGTCCAGCGGGTTAATTCCAAATATACATATTTTTCACTGGAAAAAAAATAAAATTAATACAATCTAAAGATGGCATTATATAACTTAAGACTTACTTTATATAACTTAAGATTATATAACTTAAGATCATGCCTGTAATCCCAGCACTTTGGGAAGCCGAGGTGGGTGAATCATGAGGTCAGCAGATTGAGACCATCCTGGCCAACATGGTGAAACACTGACTCTACTCAAAATACAAAAATTAGCTGGGCGTGGTGGTATGCACCTGTAGTCCCAGCTTCTCAGGAGGCTGAGTCAGGAGAAGCACTTGAACCTGAGAGGCAGAGGTTACAGTGAGCCGAGATCGCACCACTGCACTACAGCCTGGGCAGCAGAGTGAGACTCCATCTCAAAAAAAAAAAAAAAAAAAAGTCTTACTTTTGTTTAAAACTTTTGGGTGTTAAACAATATAAGTAATACATAAATATCTTATTTTTTAAGAAGTCTTGATTTTTTTTATCTTTTTCTAAACCATGTTTTGGTCATTCACCAGTGGAAGTCACATGAATATTCTATTAGCAAGGATAACTGCATGGATTAAAAACCTGTGCAGTCTTACAGGGCCCTGTGGTTCTACTAATGCTCTGGTACCATCACTTTGAAAGGAATAATAAATAACGAACAAATAGTTGCACATATGTATTTTGCACTAGACCTTGCAAATTAAGTGCCTGCTCCTGGCTGATGGATTTGGGTGAAGATAGGAAAACATAATTTATTTTTTAAAAACACTCTAGGTTATATAAAACAGGTCATGACGGTTAGTATGATGACAAAAATATATCATTGCTCTTTTAAAATACTTTTAAAAAGGAAGTAATTTAATTGAGATACTTTGAGAACCATTTCAATAATAAAATGTGAACACATTTCATTAAGAATATTTTAACGAAACAGGATTAGCACTAGGAATTAATTATTAGATGTATGGGGAATTTGCAGAGGTGCTTGAATGTAGCAGGACTAGTTTTCTATGATGTTTCTTTACAAACTATTATCAAATTTATTATAAATGGCTTGTGATTAGAAAAGTGATTTAAATATAGATGATCTACTATCTATCATTATCCCTTCTAGTCCACTGGCTCTCACACTTTTCTGCAAGCAATGGTATGCTCAGTAGTGGTTTTAAATTTATGTATTCTGATTTATTAAGCCCAGCTTAAGGCCATAGCAATCGTTTTAAACAAATACCTCTAGATAGTCCTAAATAAGGCTCATCTATGCATCATGCTTTAAAAAATACTGATCCTGGCTATACAGCTCTGTCTCCATCCATTTGGGCTCACATAACAAAGTACCATAAACTGGATGCCTTATAAACAAACAAGATTTCTGAAGGCTGGGAAGTCCAAGATTAAGACAGACTTTATGTGGTATGGGCCCACTTTTCGGTTAATAAAGAGCACCTTCCATCTATATCCTCACATGTGGAAAGAACAGGGAATCTCTCTAGGGCCTCTTTTATTAAGGCATTAATCCCATTTATGAAGCCTATGTCCCTATGACCTAATCATCTCCCCAAAGCTCACTTTCTAATACCATCATGGGAATTAGGATTTCAATGTATGAATTTTGGGAGGACACATTTATACTACAACAATATCCAGTTGGTTTGAAGCTGAAAGTGCATTTTACACTCATTAAACAACCCTATCATTAGGTTCCTTATTAATAAATTGAATGCTTTAGGTTACAATATACGTTATTGAAGAAATAATTTTAGGGAGGAGTTATGCTTTTGCTTTTATGGAAAAGTTTTCTTTAATGAGTAGAAGACCAAAAACCCTTCAGTAGAAGAGTTGGATAGATAATGTAATGAAAAAGCTATGGTTAAATATGAAACAAATATTTAGAGAATTTATACTGTCCTGTTTAATAGAATTATATCCTAAGTTTACAATTGGCATCTTTTAAGACAAGTAGTACGTGGACTGAAATAAGAAAATTGTACACTAGTAGCAGGAAGAAAATTAAGTCATACTACTAAGTATTTTTTTCATTCACTAAAAGTAAAGCTGGGTTAATTTAATATGTAACAATGTTATTGAAAAAGTGTGTTTAATATTACTTTGCATTTATGAAGAAAGAAGCATTATTCAAAACAACATGAATGCCAAGACTGATTTGGCTTTTCATATATTAAGTGATTAACAGTTATATTTTATAATCAAATGAAACCATTATAGAACCAGAAAATACTCTCTCTTGTGTGTGTGCTTTTCTTCTCCCCTAGCATCTCATTTTAGCCAACTGAATTATTTTAAGTATCATCTTATTCAACATTTGAAATGAAAAATGGAGAATCTGCATTCATCATAAAGATAAAACAAAAAGTTCTTGGCAGAGGTTCTCTTCACAGAAACAGACTATTTTTGTACCGCATATTTAGCAAATTGTAAAAATTCAAATTCCAAAAACTGCATCTCAAGAATTTAAAAACAACAAAAAAACACACACGTATTTAAGAACCTGTGTTTTGTTCATTATATTGCATTTAAGTAACAAAAAATTTCAGTGAGGATGTTATTATAGTTACTTTTAAAGCCAATAATTTGTGAAGATGTATTTGAAAGGGAAGTTGAGATGACAGTAAACTACAAATATAATCAAATGAAATGAGACCAACGTTGTTCACTATTTCTTTATTTGGGAAAAATGAAGGCCATGATGAAGGAAGATTATGACCTATATGAAATAGATCTTCAGATAATGTAATAAGGGGAAGAGAATATTTGATATGTATTTTTAATTTGATATCAATATTATTGACAATATTATTACCTAAAATATAAAATCCAATGGTGACTGATATGGTTTGGCTGTGTTCCCACCCAATTCTCATCTTGAATTGTAGCTCCCATAATACCCATGTGTTATGGGAGGGACCCAGTGGCAGGTAATTGAATCAAAAGGGCATATTTTCTCAAGCTGTTCACATGATAGTGAATCTGATGGTTTCATGAAGAGCAGTTCACCTGCACACATTCTCTTGCCTGCTGTCATGTAAGACATGCCTTTGCTTCTCCTTTGCCTTCTGCCATGATTGTTGAGGCCTCTCCAGCCATGTGGAATTGTGAATCCATTAAACCTCTTTCTTTTATAAATTACCCAGTCTTTGGTATGTCTTTATTAGCAGTGTGAGAACAGACTAATACAGTGATGATTTAATAGAACTGAGAGTCTATATTGAATTACATTAGTCAGAATTTGGGAATAGCTTGTTTTTCAGTAGCTTGTTTTTTCAGTAGCTCATTTCATTGCATGCAGAAAAAGTCTTATCTATAATATGATGATAAACTGGAGAAAACATGGATATTTTAATAAAAAGTTATGAACACAGTCAACTGACAGCAAGTTGAATGTGAAAAAATATTTCATATTTATTATTCTGAATAAAAATAGATTCAAAACAAGTATGTTTATAATTATATGTTTTGATTCTAGTTATAGATCTAATGATAACATCAAAAACACTACTTCAATTCCTAGTAAAATTAGTAACTTGTGTTCCATGTAAATGCAGTGCTACTGCCATAAAATATAACATACTTACAAAGTGACTGCTTCGTTCTCCAGAGGCCTATCAAAACATTTACCATGCCTGATGAAATAAACATTTTAGCTGATTCTTCAGAGCTGAAGTAACTTCAATTCTTCCTTCCCTACATGTCTCGTCTCTACCTACAAGAAAAGAAAACAATAGGAGAACTCAAAAGAAACTCTTTTCCTAAAATTGTTGACACCAAATTTTTCACTGACTCATCCTCGAGGTTCTACTTGTGCTCTAATTCTCTGCAGCAGATAAGTGATTCCCTACCAGCAAGAAATAACAATAAGATTATTTTTCTTATTACAGTTATTAACTAAACTTAAGGACATTATTTGGATTTCACAGATTTTGGCATTAATGTCCTTTATGTCCAGGATCCAGTCAAAGATAAGACAAGAGTGCTTTGAAAAATGCGTAAGTTTTAAAAGTCGTGTGGCATCGTTTCTAGCCCTTTCTCCCATTTTGGTTATTCAACTGTTATTTGTTTTCAACAAACAGAATTAATTAGACAAATACTAAATAGCATCCTTCCAATAAATTGTCACACTTTTGATAGCACTCAGCAAATAGTTCACATCTGTGTCTCCCAGACTCTATTTCCACCTTCAAAAACTGTGTTTCTTGTACGTTATAAGGTACTTCTCTGTAAGTACCATATCTCTTTTTAAAAAATGTACTCATCTGAAATTTCTTATTTATTTACAAATCGATATTAGCTGACTCTAATCTCTAAACTGAATTATGTTTACCTGTCTTCAATTAAAAAAAAAAAGTTATTTGTATGTTCCATCAGTGTTTAAATTCAAACAATGTAACAAATTTTCCTCCTCCTAACACGAATCTCTTTTTTCTATCAATGAATTAATTTCTCCAGTCATTCAAATTTAAAAACTTAAAGCATTTCTGATTTTAGTCTTTTATCTGCCTCACATATTAGCAAATCTTAAAATTCCATCATATTCCTTAAAAAAGTAAAAGTTCATTGCAATTTCTTACATTTCTATTGGCCCAAATAACTCATGCATGTTTAGCTTACTTCTAGATATTTTCGAAGTCTCTCAACTTGCCTTCCTAATTCATCTACCATTTCCAGATTACTTATTCACAAATGTTATTTCCAGTTTACTCCTTCAATTCTAAATATTGAAGGATTTTCCCTTACTTATAGGACAAAATCTGAATATTTAATACTGGCACTTAACTCCCATTTCCACAGATTCTGACTTCAATTTACTGTACCAATACTCCCCATCTGTGTTCATCATTCTACTCCAGCTGGGAGATTCATGCACGGAGAGCAAGATCTATGCTTGTTAGACATTGCCTTCTGGAATGGGGAAATTAAGACCTGAGTGAAACTGCTGAACCCCCAAAGGCAAAGAAATGATGGCAAAATAATAAAAAGCAACCATTTCAGAACTGTGGAAATTAAATCAATTCACAGAATGAATGGAAAGCACTCATTCAAGAAATACTACTGAACCTCAGTCAGAATAGCATAGTCTGTGACATTTTAACTTGGGGATATACCCAACCTGCCTTACTGCTCACATCAGAAGCATGGTAGATATAAAAGCTAGTCCATGTACAGCCAAGCTCCCATTTGGAGCTTTGTTGAAAACCCTATTCTCAGAGCACAGCCTAGAGTATGACAAGACAAAAGACTTTCTGAAAAAACTCTTTATTCTCCAATGCTTTGTAACTATTTAGTTTGGGGTTCAGCTCTGCAAAACAGCCAAAAACCAATGAACAAAAACCCTTTCCCCAGGACATTACTGAAAACAGTAGTAATTTGTTGGTGACATTACAATAGCCCAAGACAGTGAGTGCAGTTGAGGTAGACAAAAACCTGGCAAAAAATTTGATAGAAACCATCAAGTTGTTTATCTTCTCTAAAGCTTCGTCTTTTCCAGAATGTCATATGAATGAAATTGTAACCTTTTCAAAGGATTGACTTCTTCTACTCATTGATATGCATTTAAGATCCATCCATGCTTTTGTGTCTCTTGATGATTCTCCTTTTTATTGCTGGATAGCACTCTACTATATGGGTTGCCACAGTTCATTTTAATTTATCTATTAAAAGATATTTTGGGTGCTTCCAGGTTTGGCAATTATGAAAAATGCTGCCATAAACACCTATGCATATGTGCAACTTTTGCGTGCACATACATTTTCAAATCTGTTACGTTACTACCTAGGAGTGTAATTGCTGTGATAAGACTATATTCAGTTTTGTAAGAAATTACCAAATTCTCTTCAAAATAACGATGCCATTTTGTAGCTCACCAGCAATGAATGCTACACATGCCCACATCTTTTTCCTACTCAGCCTTCCTAGCAGTTGGTATTGCCTTTTTTCTTTATTTCAGATATCCTAACAGGTATGTAATGCCATCTCGTTGTTTTTATTTGTACTTTTCTTTTTTAAGATAGAGTCTTGCCCTGTCACCCAGTCTGTAGTGCAGTGGCACTATCTCGGCTCACTGCAATCCCTGCCTCCTGGCTTCAAGCAATTCTCCTGCCTCAGCCTCCTGCGTAGCTAAGACTACAGGCGTGCGCCACCATGCCCAACTAATTTTTTTGTATGAAAAAATGATGTTGAAACTCACCAAAACTCCACATTCAGACAATGAAATGCTGGACCCCTTATTCATCATGATTGCTTCCTTGACCCTCCCTAGTTTCTGATTTCCTACATATCATTACATTTTTTCCGTGCTATAAAAACCCCTCGTTTTAGTAGCTCAGAGAAATGGATTTCAGACTGAGGCTCCATATCCTCAGCTGCAACAACCAATTAAGGCCTTCTTTGTTGGCATTGTTCATTGTCTCAGTCATCCGCTTTCTGTGCAACAAACAGCAGGACCTAGACCAAACCTCTGTTGTTTTGGTAACATCACCATTAACTATATTGTTATCTGTAGTATTTTGTAGATGTTCATTATTAATTCAAAGAAGTTCCACTCTATTACTAATTGGCCCAAAATTTTTATCCTACACAGGTGTTGGATTTTGTCAATGGGTGTTCCTTTTTGTGAGTCAATTGAAGTGATCGTATGTTATTCCTTCGTCAGCCTGTACACACAGTGGAGTTTATGTATTGTTTGTATTTTTAAATTGAATCAGCTGTGCATACCTGAAATAAATATCACTTGATTGGATAATAATTCACAGAAGAAATTCCACTTATATGAGACCAGTTGGAATGTCCCATTTCCATTTCCATTTCTGATACTGATATTTTGTGTCTTCTTTGTTTTTATCCAGCTAGATGTTTACCGATTTTATCGATCTTTTCAAAACAAAATCTTTTGATTTCATTTTCTGTTTTGTTTTCTTCTTGTGAATTGGTTGATGTCAGCTCTAATATTTATTATTTAATGGCTTTTACTTGTTGTATAGTCAGTCTGCTATTCTTCCTCTACATTCCTAAGGTAGAAGCAGGTAGAAGCTTAAGCTATTGATTTTAAGCCTTTCTTTTGTTTAATATATTCATTTAATGCTATGCATTTTCCTCTAAGCATTGATTTTGCTGCACCCTACAATATTTAGTAACATATATTTTTGTTTGGTTCAAATCATTTTTATTTCTCTTGAAACTTCATTTTGATCTATGTGCTATTTACAGGTGCATTTTTTGCTTTCAAATACTAAGGAATTTTCCGTCTCTCTTTAAATTATTAATTTCTATTTCAATTGTTTTATGGCCTGAGAACATATTTTATAGGATTTCAAAGTTTTAATTTTTAAGGTGTGTTTCATAATCTGAAATATGGTTTACACCAGAAGTCTCCAAAGCCTCACACCATGGACCATAGCCTGGTGACAAAAGGAGGTGAGGGGCAGGCAAGCAAGCAGTGCTTCATCTGTTTATACAGCCACTCCCTATCACTCACATTACCACCAGAGTGCTGCCTCCTGTCAGATCAGTGGTGGCATTAGGTTTTCATAGGAGCATGAACCTTATTGTGAACTGCACATTTGAGGGATCTAGGTTGCATGCTCTTTATGATAATCTAAATAATGCTTGATGAACTGAGGTGGAACAGTTTCATCCTGAAACCACCACAGCCATCACATCCCCAGTCCGAGAAAAATAAATTGTGTTCCACAATGCTGGTCCCTGCTGCCAAAAAGTTTGGAGACTGCTTATCTATACTGATGAATATTCCAAATGAGCTTGAAAAGAATGGGCCTTCTCCTGTTGTAAGATGAAGTATTCTATAAATGTCAATTAGACAAAGTTGATTAATTTGTGCTATTAAGTTTATCTACATCCCTATTAATTTTTGCCTGCTTGATCTATCAATTCATTTGAGAGAGGTGTGTTAAAATCACAAATTATTATTCCAGATTTATTTGTTTTCCTACACAGCTCTGTCAGTTTTTCCCCCATGTATTTTAGTGTTCTGTTGTTATGTGCAGACACATTAAGGTTTATTATGTCTTCTGGAGGAAAAGATTCATCAGTATGTAATGCCCTTCCTTTCACATTATACTGTTCTTTGTCTAAAGACAAAGAAAATGAAATATAAAATAAAATATAAAAGAGAAATATGAAAATTTCAAAACATGAAATTAATATAGTTATGCAGCTTCTTTTGGATACTAAAAGTATAATCAATCTTACTTGCTCCCTTTAATTTTAAGCCATTATTGGCTTTAAATTTAAAGTAGATTTTGTATAGACAACATATAGCTGGGTCTTGTTTTTCTCAAGATATTCAACTAAGTGAAACTATATTAAAAGAATTGAAGGAAAGTATGAAAATGATGTTTCATCAAATAGAGAACACAGAAAAAGGGATTAACATGATTATTATTAGTGAAATAAGGAGTGAAAGAACTAAATATGAATTTGGGGACTGAAGATTACAATAATTGAAAAGAAAAAAAATTCTAGAGAAAACCAAACATGCTAGAGGAACTCAACAACAGATTTCAGTTAGCAGAAAAACAGAATTATTAAATTTGAGCATAGGTCAATGGAGATGATATATATACAGAGAAACAGAACAAATAATTAAGAAAAAGTAAGAGTTTCATAGATGTGTAGAAAACTCCTGTAATGCTTTTTGCTTCTCAAATTTATGTTGAAATATAATTTCCATTGTAACAGTATTAAGAGGTAGAACTTTAGGAGGTGATTAGGCCATGAGGGCTTACCCTATGAATGTTCATATAGAAGTGGGTTCATTATAAAAGGGTGAGTTCAGCCCCACTTTTCTCTCTCTCTTTGCCCTTCCACCATGTGATGTCTTCTGTCATTTTATATCACAACAGGAAAGCCCTTGCCAGATGTAAGTGTGCTGACATTATACTTGCTAGACTCCAGAACAATAAGCCAATAAATTTCCCTTTATCCTAAATTTCCTAAATTTCCCAGTCTCAGGTATTCTGTTATAGATGCACAAAACAAACTAATACAAAAATCATCTAACATACTAATATAAGAAGAAAGGAAGAACTAGAAGAAGAGAATGATGGGAAATCAACAGAAAAAATATTTGAAGAAATTATGGCAAGAGTGTCCCGTAATTTAATGAAAACATTTAATCTACACATTCAAGAATCCCAAAGACTCCAAGTGGAGATCCCTTTCAAGGGATCTCAATTTGGATACATCTTAGTTAACCTGATGAAAGTCAAAGAGAAAAGCTTGAACATCAAGAGAAAAACGACTTGTGATGTTCAGGGGCTCCCTGTAAGATCAACAGCTGACTCATCTGAAACCACAAAGTCCAGAAGGCAGTCGGAAAATAGAATTGACTCTTGAACAAAGTGGGGTTTAGAGGCACCTAATCCTCATGCATTCAGATATCTGTGCTTAACTTTTGGCTCCTAAAAATCTGAACAACAAATGGGCTACTGTTGACCAGAAGACTTATCTCTCTATATAACATTTTATATTATATTATATTGTATTTTATATTATATTATATTGTATATTATATATAATATATTATATTGTAATAATTCTAACAACATATATAATAATACAATAATATATTACAATGTAATAATTTAATAATATATTTTTATGATAGTAATATAATATATAGATATAATTATAAGATTATATATTGTAATATATCTATAATATTATATATTGTAATCATGTATCTATATTATATATTATAATCTTATATATAATTATGTATTGTATATGTCATATTACATACAATAGTATGTTCTATTATATATTAATATTACATGTATATTCCACTATATATACTAATATTATATGTATATTCCATTATATATAATGTACTCAGTAAAATACAGGAACAAACCGTGGATACATAGCATGCAACATCATAATGAACTTCAGAAAAATTTCAGTGAAAGTCACCAAATATGTTCCATGAAAATATCTAACATAAGACATCACATATTGTATAATTCATTTTTTAATGAAAGATTCAGAAAAGACAAAGCTATAAAGACAGCAGGTAGATTAATGGTTGCCCAGAATGGGGGCAGGAAAGAAGGATAAACAGTGTATGTGCCCAGGGAATCATATTACAGTGATAAAAGTAGTCTAAAAATGGATTAATTGTGATTTTTTTGTGTGTGGTTTTTTCACTCCTATAGCTCAGTGAGCTGTAGGGAGTGGCACCCAGTGGCTTCTCTCCCATTGTTCAGCAACCAGGTGCGGTGGGGGGAGTGTTACAGCTCTTTTACTTCTGTCACCCACCACTTGGTGAGCAGGGGCGTAAAAGCATTACAGCTCTTTAACTCCTGCAGTTCAGCAAGTTCCAGGTTCTTGTCCAGTGAGCAAGAGGAATATGGTACTTCAACACCTAGGAGTGAGTAAGACACAGTGACATTTTATTGAGCAACAGATAAAAAGCTCTCAGCAATGAGAGTGACCTGAAAATGGGTAGCCATCTGTAAGTCTGAATCTGATGTTTTTATTGGCTTAGAATGGGATAATGTGTGCTGACTGGTTCATGGGTGGGTCTTGGAAAAAACACTATTCAATTGATTAAAAGGCATCACTCAGAAGGAATCAATCGAGAGAGAGTGGGTAAGATGGGTATAGGGATAGTTTTCACTCCGGTTACAGACTCTGTCTGGGACTGGCAGCTTGGTTTCTGGCTTTTTTTTTTAATTTATTTTACTTTAGGTGCACACTATATCTGGCATTTCTCCCCATGTTATCCCGCCCCACCCTCCCCTCCCTCCTCACCCCCCCTCCCCACCCTCCACTGTCTCTCCCCTACCCCTGCCAACTGCCTCCAGTGTGTGATGCTCCTCTCCCCGAGTCCACATGTTCTCATTGTTCAACACCCACCTATGAGTGGTTTTCCGGCTTTTACACTGTGCTTGGCTTAAAGGTCTAGTTTCACCAAGGACCCATCCCTGCCTACCTAGGAATTTGTCTGTCTCCTGTTGCTATCAGTTTCACAACTTCACATACTTACTAAAATTTATTGATTCGTACACCTGAAAAGAGTGAATAATATGATATGCAAAATATCACTGGAAAAAAATTATTTAAATAAAACAAGTGGGAGGAAGAAGAAACTATTCTAGCAACTGAGAATACAAAGATGAATACAGCATAATCCTTGCCCTTATTAGCTCTCAAAGTAGTAAGTCCAGTGTGTGAAACAGACATGCAAAAACCAGTATTACAAAAAAGTTGAAAAAAGAAAATATTCTACCAATGAATTCTAGTGGAATCTTTTGTTTGAAACAAGACTGAGTATTGGGATTACAGATTGTCTTGCTTGAGGAACAGAAAGAATCTGTATCTTGAGTAGGATGTAAGGGGTTGTTAAAGGTGAAAGCCAATTGACAATTTTGAAACAGAAAAGTATCTTTTTGCAGTGTGTATAATAGATCAAGACTTAAAACTTGCATTAATTTCATGAGCAAAATGACAATTAACTAAGCTAAGATAATAAAAGGGAGTGGCTTAAGTGGAAATAGGAATTCAGTGGTATTTAAGAAGTACACTTGTGCTGATTTAGCATAAAGTGATTTGATAGTTACCTAAAAGTAAATTCAAGGAATTTTATCATGTTCAAATATCTAAAGCAAGACAATTCTGGACAAAAAGAACTTATATTTGCAATAGCGCTTATTTTAAATTTGGATTTGAGGATAAAAGTTTGTGCTAAAAGAGTATGCCATTATACTTTGCAGTTGAGGTCACCATGCTTTCTAAATTACAGTGATAGTTGATGTTGCTTAGAAGTAGAGAGTTGTGAATGAATAGTGTATTTTCCACAGAAAAACTACCCATCAACACTTAACTGGAAGCTACATGAAGTCAGAGACTTTTGTCTGTTTTATTTACTTTTGTATCCCAAGAATGGGATTGTTGCCTATCCATAACAGGCAGAAAATATGTATTTGCTGAATAAATGAATGTACACAAAGAAGAAGGGAAAAGGCTCTAAGAAAGAACTTGTCACCAAAGGAATCAATGTTGAAGCAATTGTTTCAACTGAGATGATATTACAATATTGAAAATGTATTTCTCAGGAATTTGCAGCAGAGTTAACCAAAGGCAGTTGTTCCATTTTACTTTGGACCTAAGCATAATGAAGTAGATACAAAGAACCAGAAACTTAAACTTCCCTCGTTAAGAGCAAACTGAAAAGAATTTAAGCCATAAAATATCCTCATATCATTTACAGAAGCATAATGACCCTTGTAATTGTAGTGATGAAGTCAAGTAATTCAGTAAGACTCTGTGAAATAATGTATCATGCCCTACCCATCAAGCACTTGGGCAGCAATGGTGTCATTGCCTGAAGGCAACTAACTTTTTTCAAATCCAGGGAGAGGGAGTGTGAAGATTTCCTCAATCTAACCTGCCTATGCTTATCACCATGTTTTACTGTTACAATTCCCATGATGATTTATCGAGACTTGCTGTGGACCTGGAACTATCTTAATTGCTCTCTGCCATTAACTAACATAATCACAGCAACAATCTGAGTTGTTGTGCAGATGAGGAAATTGAAAATTTAGACACATTAAGAACAATGATATAAAATCCAGGATGGCAAAGCTTTTGTCTACTTCATTCAGAGCTAAATTCCCATTGCTACATTGTAGGTGCCTGTTATGGGCTTAATTGCATCCCCGCAAAACTCATATGATGACGTCCCTTCCCTCAGCACCTCAGAATGTCACTGTACAGGTTCTGCATCTCTAATATGAATCCCCAAAACCCAAAATGCTCCAAAATCTGAACTTTTTGAAGGCTGACTTGATGCCACAAGTGGAAAATGCTACACCTCACCTCATGTGATGGGTTTCAGTAAAATGCAGTCAAATCTTTGTTTTCTGTGGAAAATTAGGAAAAATATTGTTCAAAATTACCTTTAGGTTATGTGTACATGGTGTTTATGAAACACAAATGATTCCATATTTAGTTGGGTCTCATTCCTAAGATATGTCATTGTGTATTTAAAAATATTCTAAAATCTGAAATCAGAAATCTGCAATACTTATTGTCCTAAGCATTTCAATTCTGTATTGGGAGATAGGGTCTTTAAAGGGGTGATTAGGTTAAAATGAGGCCATAAAGGTGGACCTTAACCCAATTTAGTGGTGTCCTTAAAAGAAGAGGAAATTCGGACACACAGAAAGACCCAAAGGGGTGTGTGTGTGTGTGCACCCACAGAGACAGCAGGATGTGCACACACAGACCAAAGACTATGTGAAGACATAGAAGGCAGCCAAGGAGAGCAGCTCTCAGTAGAAACCAACCTTGCTTGCTACCCTAATCTTGAACTTCTAGCCTTGAGAACTGTGAAAAATAAATTTCTGTTTTTTAAGCCACCTAATTGGTGGTACTCCCTTATGGCAGCTCTAGCAAAACAAGGTAATACAGTGCCCACAAACATCTTTTGTACAAAGTAAATATTTTGTTAAAATTAATAAAATCTGAAATCTAGCATGTCTGCAATCAGTCTGCAGTTAATTTGTTGCAATTATAAGGAGAAACTTGTGGATTGTAGGAGCTAATCTTTTATACTCCTGTGGCAGTATAAAAGATTCTACAAGCAAATTCCAAATTAGATACCTTCAATTCAAGTTTCTTCTGCTATGGAAAGTTTCAACTTTCAATTTACAAAAGATGCATTTTTCTTAAGTATAGGTGTTTGAAACAATCTTTTCCTGATGTTGAGAATTGATCATGGAGCCAATTTCAAGATATATATTGAAGAAAATGTAGCATGTATCCTTCAGAGCTCCCAAGAGCTAAAGAATATTCTCTCCAGGTCAGACACAATGGCTCACACCTGTAATCCCAACACTTTGGGAGGACAAGGTAGGAGGATCTCTTGAGGCCAGTAGTTCAAGATCAGCCTGGGCAACATAGTCCTTACTAACTTTTGAATGTTTTGTAGAGACAAGATCCTAGCTACTAAGGAGACTGAGGTGGGAGGATTGCCTGAGCCCCAGAATTTGAGGTTACTTCATATATTGAGACTGGGTTCCAAGGTGTGGGGAGGCTCAGCTTCCCCAGTAGGATGTGTTCTTCCAGGCTTTTGGTCCCTCACTCACCCAAGCATGGGAGGGAGGACCCCACTGGGTTCGGTGAGCAGTTAAGTAAATATCCAACCCCTAAGAGTTTTGCAGAAAGTAATTTATTTAAACAGAGAGTGAGAAAAAGGAGAAAGAAATAGGGAGAGATCAGCTTCCACGGTGTCATAGAAGGGGATCCAGAAATGGAGTCTGCCCTGATGTGGGAGAAGGGGACTTTTAACCTGGGAGTAATTCCCGCCCTAGTCAAGCTTTCTGTCCTATGAAAAGAGGTCCTTTAAACTTCCACTAGAGTGATTGATCTTTGAATTTTTCCCGCGTGCAAAAGTCAAACAAAGAACTTTAAGCTCCCAGATGGAGGCGCAGGTAGGGGTATGGTGCCGGGAAGTTTTTGCCTTTGAAATTACGCCCCCTTGTGGACCCGGGAAGACAATACAGTGTCTCAGTATGATTGCACTATTGCACCCCAGCCTAGGTAACAGAGTGAGACCTTGTCTGCAAAAAAAAAAAAGAAATATTCCATTCAACCGAAGAAATCAGCAGGCAAAATAAAGATAAACCAAATCCAATATAAGTAGGTCCATAGAAAATTAAACAGAAATATTATATGCAGATATGCAGAACCAATACAACTGAAATATTGAGATACTTTGTGAATCATAGAATATACATATTTTAAAATATTTAAGAAAATAAAGTATTAGCATCATTTTTATTTCTCCTGTTGAATCCAAATGTCAACGACCAGAAGATTTGGTGAGCCAGATATCATTTTGGACTTTGTAGATATTGCAGACATCTTTTATGGTTTATTAGTAGATTTACTTCATGTAGGCCACAAGATTAACTTTAATTGTTGAGAGTATAGAGTGTAGTAGAGTAATTCAACTAAAGAACACTGGGAAGAAAATAACTAAGTGTATAGAGGCAGAGGCAGGTGTAGTTGAAGAAGCTACACAGGTAGGCCCAGATGGCAGAAGTATTCAGAATAAATGAAATAAAATACCATAAGAAAGAATGCAATGGCATTGTCCGAATTTATTCCTAAACTACAGATGGTCCTCTATTTAGGATGGTTCAATGTAAAAATTTTCAACTTTACAATGCATTTATTGTGAATGTGATCCCATATAAATAAAGGAGCTCCTTATGACTTAAGATGGGGTTACGCTTTCTACTGAATGCTTATTGCTTTTGTGTTGTTTTAAAGTCAAAAAGTTATAAATAGAACCCTCCTAATTCAGGGTCAACCTGCTGTGTTGTCAGCTTTAAATGCATTCTTTTTTCCTTTTCTTTGAGACAAAGTCTCACTCTGTCATCCAGACTGCAGTGCAGTGGCAGGATCAAGGCTCACAGCAGCCTCGACCTTCCCTGCTTAAGTGATCCTCCCACTTCATCCTCCTGAGTAGCTGGGCCCTCAGGTGCAGGCCATCATGTCCATCTATTTTTTAAAATTTTTTGTAAAGAAGTGATCCTACTGTGTTGCCCAGGTTGGTCTCAAACTCCTAGGCTCAAGCAGTTCTCCTGCCTCTGCCTCCGAAAGTGCTGAGATTACAAGCATGAGCCACTGCACCTGACCTAAATGTAATTCTTTCAGTTTATGATATTTTCAGTTTACAAAGAGTATATCAGGAGGTAGTCCTATTGTCAGTCAAGAAGCATCTGTAGTAGATTTGATTTTTTTCACATGAAGAATTAAAGCTTAACTCAACTATTCCTTAAGAGAAGGCTGCAAGCCATAGTCAATATTTATTGTCAGTGGTGGGCTGCAATCACACTTTCAATTCCTCATTCATTTCCTCCCGGGGATTTTCTACAGGGAAAGTATTTAATAATAATTGTGTACCTCCTTGCAAACCTAAATAACTTCTTAAATATGACCACTGAATAGTACTTAATAAGGTTAACAAGGATCTCTTCCTAAAAAATGCATTCTGTTGCTTTAAGAGATTATAATACAATGTATTAAAGACATTTATGACCAATAAAATATGTCATTGATGAAAGAATCTGTGTGTGTGTATGTGTGTATGTGTGTGTCTCTTAATCTCTGTTAGCAGTCTACCTGTTCTGATGAGCTGGAGCAGTCTTGCGACTCCTATAAATAGACAGCTTGCCAAAACTTTAGATTCTATTATTAGCAATTAGATAGGTAACAACTGATCAGCATTCACTGTTCTAATTGCACTGCATCTGTGTTCTTGAAAGCTCCCTGCAAATTTGTCTTTTGATAGTGAAAAACAAAAATCATGAACTCTACTATTTTATTTTGTATAATTTTGCCAAAATTATGATTTAATAGTAATAGAATTTTCAATAGTGAGGGAATTTTCCTGTTTTTATCCCAAAGTCACATCAAGTGAACCTGAGTCCATGATGAATGTCTACATTAAAGCTATCATTGCTAATAGTATTCCATATCATTTGTCTTTGGTTCCGTGGGACCAAATTACAATCACCACATGACTGTAGCTTATCTTGTGATTAATGATGGTTTTACTAAGTCACTGACAGTGAAGCTTCTGGGGGGAAAATGGTAATATGGTTTGAAATTTTAAATTGCACATATAAAAAATCATTACCTGGTTTTCAAAGAGATGGTTAATTTGTTCATGATAGGGGGTAAAAACCCAGGCTGTTAGCATCTAAAGAGAAGAATTTCTCAAGTTAATTATTCCAATTTTTAAAGGTTATATGGTGCTGTAAATAACAAAACATTTCCAGAAGAGATGCAAACATCTCTTAGAAAGGATGCAGAATTTTTCAGATGAATAAAAATATAATATGCAGAAAAATGCTAAGACTCAGAAAAAAAACAACAGAAGGTTGGTGATATATTGAAAAGTATTGTGTGTGATATATTGTAGATTCACAAAACTGCTCTGCACCATTTCCCTGAGAGTCATCGGTGCACATCTAAGTCATTAGTGAAAGAATATTATCAGCATCCATTGGACTTTTGATGTTTCCCTCTAAATTACCTCAGCTTCAAAACTAATATGAACTTACATTATTACTACTGGGACTAATTGGCATGGATCAGTTTAAGCAAAGAGAGATTTAAAAATCCATTTTGCTTTAGGAAAGAAGTGGCCACTATTAGAGAATTTGATTTTATTGCAACTTTATTTTTCTGCATGAAATTCAAAACCTTATTTTGCAAAAGTAGCTTCAGTTAAGTTCCATGATAATAGACTATTTGCAACTCAAATGTACATAAAATAATCTCAAAACTCTGATTAGTCATAAATGGCTTTTTTGTCCTATAGTTTGGTAAAAATAGAACAGTGAATCTGAAACTTCATTTCTATCCCTTCTACAAGTCAATTGACTGTATCTTCTATGATTGAAATGGTCAAAATATGTCCATCTTTCAAAAGCCCATAATCATCCAAGTGACTGCAGCACTAACAATGCCAGCCTGGATTGTTATTTCATTTCCGTGCTTTTCATGCTAGGTTAGCTACAGAAAAATATTTTTTGGGTGTTGTGTGGGTTCTCTATATGTACTTGGGCTGAAATATTTCATCTAATGCTTGATATGGTATTGTCTCAAATAATATGAGTATCCAAAAATTGATATTCTCTTTATCTTATTATGCTCTATGCAACAGGGTGTATGATGGTGACTTCTGTTTTTAGTGAGAATAATCAAAATGTTGGGGCTGCGTTGCTAAATCTGGGCAAGTGATCAATTCTACTTGTACTCATTCTGCTGTTTGGAAGACTAATTATTGTAGCAATATTAAATGATTTTATTGTGCTAAGAGAGCTTAATGAAGACTGTTAAACATTGATTAGAAACATATTTGCCTCTATGAACCTCTAAAACAAGGATATTACTACATTTAACCATTTATTTCTTAGTAATGATGCTGACATTAATTTTTGATGTTTATAAAGCTATTTGATTTTCTTAATTAATATAATCATTTAATGTATTATTCCAAATAAATAAAGATAGAGTTAATGATACGGACCATATGAGTGGTGACAAATGACTCATGCCGTATGATTTTAGAAGACCAAGTTAGTGAAACATTAGAGGCAATTACTCAAAAAAGTAAAATTATTCAAAAAGGTAAAAGAAAGAGAAGAGATTACATTTATCGAAGAACGGTCTTTGGTATGCCTGCATAGGGAGCCTTTTGGACCCACTTCCTAGTGAAGTCAGTGAAAATTATTACTTAATTAAAGCACTAGTTAAAGCGTCTAGGAGTGGTGTTAAGGGCATATAGCCAATGAAGAAATATCTATTCAAGAGTATCTACTAAGACTCACTAATAGTCAAGTCTATGGTATTTGAACTTAGATTGCTTCCTCCCTACCTTGTCTTAGCTCAGTCAGCCAGAAACTCCACTACATGTAGTGGATGTAGATTATGTAGCAAAGAACTCAGGGCCCCCTCTCTCTCACCTCCCAGTTGGAAGGGTACCTTCCTAAGACAGTCAGGATGTCAATATTTCTTACCCTGCCCTACATGTAGCTGAGTCATAGTTCTGGGTAAGAGGTAGCTGTGGCTCCCTTTTTCTATCCAGCTCCCACTAGTGGGAGGAAGCTCTATCTTGAGCATTGCACTACTGAGAATTCTGAGTCTCCAGTGACCATTTCCCAGGCTCATAAGGCAGTGGCTCCATTCTCCAGATGCAGGCTGAGGACACCTGATGCTACTGCCTCTCCCCTGTTACGTCTAGCACTTACTTATTAGAGCAGGGATGTTACTCAGAGAGAAATGCACTATTGTCCCTAACCCCAGCTCCAGAGATATGAACCAATAATTTAACTAAAGGCTGGTGCCTGGTAGAGGCGGTAGTGAGGGTACGAGGTGGGAAGGGAGAAGAAAGTCATAAAACAAACAGCTTCTGATCTCTTCCAAAAGTAACAAACTCTACTTGCAATAGTATATGGAGAAATCAAAGCCTAAGTGTGCCTTCAAAAGTAGTGGAGGTTGTGGTGAAAGAAAATTGGAAGGAGATTTATAAATTCACTAAAAATAAAAGCTAAACTATTGGCTGCTTCATTTGCCATCTTGGGATCAGACCAAATCTCAAATACTAATCTCCATAACTATTTTTTTGAAGTTTCATTAAGGAAACTTTAATTTGATTGTATTAGCATACAGAGGAGTCTATGTCCCTGGAACACCCAGCCAGCAGTTAGTGGATCTCAACAGTAGGATGTGGCCAGTGAAAGAGAAAGTTAAAGAAAACTCTGCAAAAACAATTATTATTCCAAAATGACTCTGGGTGCCCAATGGAAATAACATCAAAGACCTATTACTGAGAGAGTAAAACAGACTTCACTAAAATAATCTAATGAGTTCCTAAACAAAGAAGCAAATAAAAATAACAAGTGGCAGTTCAGGGAGCATGAAGAGTTAATGCTTAGAGTTGCTATGTTATCTAAAATGTCCAGTTTCCAACAAAATTTATGAGATAGCCAAATAAATAAGAAAGTATGACCCATCAACTGAAACAAATAAACACAACCAAAATTGCCTGTGACTAGATGTAGTATTTATCATAAAAAGACTTCAAGCAGACATTATAAACATATTCAATAAATAAAGGAAAATGTGATTATGGGAGTAAAGTATAATGATAATTATTAAACAAAGAATATAAAGACATAAATTATTTTTAAAGAAACCAAATTGAAATTATGCAATTGAAAAGTATAACTGAAATAAATTCACAACAGGGCTCTACAATAGAACTGAATTGGCAGGAATAAGAATTAGTGAACCTGAAAACAGGTAAATAACAATCATGCAATTTGAAGAAGAAAAAAGGAAAATACAAAGAAAAATCAACAGATTCAGAAAAATGTGGGATACTATTAACACGTAGTCCCTATGCATAATAGGACTAAGAGAACTAGAGGAGAGAAAAGAATAGATCAAAATATTCAAAGTGATGATAGCTGAAAACTCCAGAAATTTATTCAAAGCAACGATCTGCACATTCAAGAATCTCAATGAAGTCTAAATAAGATAAATACAAACAAATTCACAAATAAAAACATCAAAATAAAACTGCTGAAAAGCAAAGAGAAGGAGAAAATTTTGAAAGCAATAAATGAAAACTGACCTCTCACAGGGGAAGCACAATAAAATTATTTAGAGCTTACTTATCATCAGAAACTATGAAGACTAGAAAGCAATGGATTAACATATGTAAGTGCCCAAAAGTTAAAAAAAAGTTTTTTAAAAATCGACCCAACATACTATATCCAACAAAACTACCTTTCAAAAATGTAGGTAAAAGAAACACTTTCCCAGATAAAAACAGAGAATTTGATGCTAGCTGACCCATCTTAATTATTAAAGAAAAATTTTCAGGCCAAAATAAGTATGAGAGGACTTCAAAAAGTTCATGAAAATGCCCACTATGAAAAAACAGTGCACATATTTCATTTCTTTTCACAAAATAAACTCATACCAACTTTTTATAACATATCTGAATGGATTAAATTTGAGACACTAAAAATAATAAGACATTAGTTTGAAAAAAAGCCCCAATCAGAGCAATATATATTCTGTCAAAGTTGAATCAAGAGAAAGACATCAAATGAATATGAAGCTTGAGTGGGAGAATAGTGAAATCCTTGACACTTTACAAAAAGTTTATGAAGAAAATGCCTCAAGTAAATCAACAGTTTACAAATGGATAACTTACTTTAAGAAACAACAAAAAAATGTTGAAGAAAAAGCCCATATAGACAGACAGATATCCACTTTTATTTGTGAGAAAAAAACTATGTCTTGTTCTTGCCCTAATTGAAAAGAACAAATGTTTTACAGCAGAAATAGCCAATGCCACACACATCTCAATTGGTTCACATTACACAATTCTCATTAAAAAATTAGAGCTAAGCAAATTTTCCATTTGATGGGTTCCAAAACTATTGTATCCAGTTCAGCTTCAGAAAAGGATAGGGCACCAACGGAAATTATAAACAAGTGAGATCAAAATTATGAAGTATTTTTTGAAAGAATTTTAACAGGAGGTGAAATGTGGCTTTATCAGTACGATTCTGAAGACAAAGTACAAAGTATTTGTTAAAAAAATAAAAATCAATAAAAAATAAAGGAAGTCATCTAGTCAAAGCAAATGCATACCAGTCAAGAGAAGACAATTTGCTTGTTAAATTTCTGGATGGACAAAGAATGATAACTATTAATCTGATTATTTTGAGAGTGTTCTGAGAAAGTTAGCCAAAACTTTAGCAAACAATGCCTGGAAAATCTTCACTAGAGAGTCCTTCACAACTACACACAGTCCAACTCCTTTCTCTCATCAAAAAAAGAAAATTTTGTGAACGTTTCCATGGGAAATCATTAGGAATGCACATTTCTGATTTGATTTCTTCTGGTTTCCTTTGATTTCGTAATCTTAAAAAAAAGTCTGTAAAGGGTACGTATTTTCTTCAGTAACATAACATAAAAAAGGTGACATTGATATGGTTAAACTCCCAGGACCCTCAGTTCTTTAGGGATATGCTAAATGGCTAGCATCATCACTTACAAAATTGTCTTTCATTTGATGGAATTTATGTTGAGAAATAAAGTCTATACTTTATATTTTTATCTTTTAATTCTGTCTTTCTAGCAATTTTTTGAAATCCTCTTGTATTTTGAGTGCTTGTACAAATAAAGAGCAACAGAAAAGGTAACTATGAAATTATAAAAGACAGTATAAGCATAGATTTTTATTCTTTATTCTCTTATTTGGTTTAAAAAAGCAATTAAATAAAATAATAGCATATAATGTATCTTTGTGCCTGTATCATATAGAAATGCAACATATTTGCTGATAATAACAAAAAGGTGGTGGGCAGAAGGAAGTTTTAAATTAAGAATATGGCCCCAGATAGTAACTGGAATCCACGGAATGAATGAAGAGAATCCGAAATTATAAAAACAATGTTAATATAACTAAAATTATACAAAAAATGGTATTCTTCTTTAAAATATTGTTATTAATTACACATACTCATTGAATATATAATATACATTATAGACATTGCTTTAGGAAGAGTATGGGATAAATTAGCCCAAATTAATGATATTTAAAATAGTTATTTATTTTCTTGAATACTAAATAAGTCATTACAATGTTTTTAAACATTTACCCAACAGATTTCTATTGTTATAATAGAATTGTCACTATACGTTATAAGAAAACAACTTTAAATTGCATTGTGAAAATCTACAAATTGAAACAAGCCTTTAAACAAGAGATTTTGACTTAACAAAATAGCTAACATCTACTGGGTCCTAGGCTTTGTACCTGGGTAACAATCTGTACAGTGATCCCCTGTGACATGCCATTACCTGTATAACAAACCTACATACGTACACTCAAAACTAAAATAAGCATTTTAAAAAAAGATGTACAAAAAGAAAAAAGTGTCTAACATATAATCCAAGACTATTTTGTGATTATTTCCCCGTTTGAAGTCTTATAGATTTTAGCAGACTAGCTCTAGTTTGAAGCCTATGCAACAACTTTCAATATATATATATATATATGCCATAATTGGCATTTATTGATCTCAACACTAAATGAAGGATGGCAAGAATTCATCTTTCCCTTATGCAAATTTGACCTTACAAAAGTAATTAAGAAGAGTGAGAAATTTTGGATATTGTCATAGAACCATTTAGCTCACTGTTTTGCCCCTAAGCAGGGTTATTAAACTATTTCACAAATATGGAAATATATAACATTTTAAATCTCATCCAAGAAAAGAGAGTCCCTGGGAAACACTTTCCAATTTGTAATCCTTTATAACAAAAGAAATAAGTTTAACATGACCTAAATAAGTCTATCACTGAAGTATTTTTAGTTCATATAGAAAAGGTTTTTTGATATTATAATATATCTATTCATTACATTTCAATACAATTTGCTCAAGAAAATGTTACAAAAATGTTAAAGAATGAAAGGTCAGAATATCAAGATATAGTTTTCACTGCATAGTATAATTACTGATATAATTTTATAGTCTGTCTCTCTGAAGTTCAAAGTAGAAAAAGCAGTAAGAGGAGAAATGGAATCTTAAGAAAGACTAGACATGTTTCATTATGTCTTTTTAAATCATCATAGTTGTAATTAGAATTTAAACTAGATCTCATATTTGAAATATCTTATACCTTATAGGTGCTTGATGTGTTTGATGAGAAGGAAGATAATGTCTCACTTCCTCATTTTGAAAGCAATTAAGTAGAACAGAGAATGAAGAACAACCACAATTGAGTTAACATTTATCTGTACCAAGATTTTATTAGGGAAATGTCCTACACAACCTTTATGTTGAAATGTCAATATTTAACTATGGGTCAATCATAACATTTCATTGTTCTTTATTTTTGATCTAAAAGTCATCTGTAAAAGATGTGACTCATGGAAGTAAAACACCTGCTTTTAAACATTAATCAACCATTCTGGGTTTGATCTGCATTTTCCTGATGACGAGTGACACTGACCTTAAGCATTTTTTCATATACCTGTTGGTCACTTGTACATCTTCTTTGGGGAAATGTCTGCTCAAGTCTCTACCTCATTTTTTAACTGGGTTATTAATTTTTCTATTGAATTATAGAAGTTCTTTATATATTTTGGAGACTAGCCCCTTTTATGTGGTTTGCAATTATAGCCTTTCATTCCGTAGGTGGTCCTTTTACTCTGTAGACAACACTTCATACCTGTCAGGATGTTCATTATCAAAAATACAAAAAACAAGTGCCACTGAGAATGTCAAAATATTGGAACCCTTGCCCGTGGTTGGTGGAAATAAAAAAATGGTGCAGCTGCTATGGAAAACAGTATAAAGGTTCGTTATCACTCTCATGTTCATTGTAGCCAAAATGTAGAAACAGCATAAATGTCCATCAACAGATTAAGGGATACAGAAAATGTGGTATATACATAAAAGGGAATACTACTCAGTTGTGAAAAAGGAGATTCTGCAATGTGCAACAACATGGATAAACCTGGAGGACGTTATGCTAAGTGAAATAAGTCAATTACATGAAGATAGATACTGCATGATTCCACTTACATGAGGAATCTAAAATAGTTAAGTTCATAGAATCAAAGAATGGAATGATAATTTCCAGGGCTTGTGTTAAGGGAGAAGTGGGGAGTTACTAATCAATAGGTGTAAAGTTTTAGTTAGGCAAGATGAACATGCTCTGCAGATCTGCTGTACAACATTGCACATACAGTCAACAATAAGGCATTGTACACACAAACATTTGTTAAGAAGGCAACATCTGTTACATCTTATGTTAGGTGTTCTTACCACAATAAAATAAAATTTTTAAAAATCAGTTGACCATCGTACGTGGGCATATTACTGAATTCTCTATTCTGATGCATGATATATTTATCTATCTTCATTTCAAAATCATTGTATTGACTACTGTAACCTGATAGTAAATCTTGAAATAATGCACCGGAATTTCTCCAGCTCTGTATATCTTTTCCAAATCATTCATTTTAACATTTTTATATGCTAATCCCATTGTTTCTTCTATTTCTGAGATTTATTTTCTCCTATTTATTCTCACATTTTTCTGCTTTATTTCATGTCTGGTTTTTTTGTTTGGATATTGAACTTACTGATTTGTATGTTGTTCAGTATCTGGATTTAATTCCCTAACTTCATGAGTGTTGAGGTTTATTTATTGTTTAGTTAGTTAGTTAGTTAGTTAGTTTTTGAATTTCACCCTTGTTTCCCAGGCCGGAGTATAGTGGCATGATCTTGGCTCACTGCAACCTCCGTCTCCTGTGTTCAAGCGTTAGCCTCCCAAGTTGCTTGATTAATAGGCAGGCCCCCTCACCATGAATGGATAATTTTGTATTTTTAGTAGAGACAATGTTTCACCATATTGGTCAGGCTGGTCTCAAACTCCTGATCTCAGGTGATCCACCCGCCTCAGCCTCTGAAATTGCTGGGAATACAGGCATGAGCCACTACGCCCAGCCGAGGTTTATTGAGTCAGGTCATTCAGTTACTTTCATAAGCTTGATCCTTTTGAGGCTTGTTTCTGATTTTTGTTATCATGAGTCTAGAGTAGCCATTACTATGGGACCAGTTTAGTCCTGTAACTTTTTTTTTCTTCCCTTGTGGGTCATTTGTCAAATGTCCTGGGTGTTCAACAAGCTATCTCTACTTTGGTGCTATCTCAAGTATCTCTCAGCCATGTGATAGCTCTAATAATACTTTAGCTTACAGATCTCTAGTAGTTACTTGTTGCCCTTCTTGAGATAGTCTTATGTGCAGGAGAAGCTCCGATATTTGGCAAAAGATTCAAGAAAACTTAAATGCAGATTTAAAGAGCTTTTTATCTATGCAGCTTCTTATTGAGGCACTGGCTTTCAAATTCCAGCTTTCACAGCATTCCTAAACCCTGATTTTTTTTTCTCAGCTCACTGAAACCATTGTGCTTTGTGTTTACTTTTCATGTGTAAAGGTTCAGAAAGTTTCTCCAGATAGAATGTCAGGCATTTCCCCTCCTCTCAGGAGTTAAAATCCTTTACTGGCTATGATCTGGTGTGAGAAAATGTGTGTTTATATTTGTTGTTTTCTTTTATTTGTTTTCTACTTGCCTATAGTGAGAAGGCAAATACAGTGCCAGCTACCTAATCATGGCTAGAAGTGAAAATCTCTCCAATTTATTTGACAAAACTAGCATAACACTGCCAAAGCCAAAAAGCAGAGCATAAGAATAAATCAGAGCTCAGTTTTACTTATGAATAGGAGGTCAATGATCTTAAATAAATTAGCATCAAATTGATTCCTCCAACATATTAAAGAATAATGCCCCAGAACCAAATACAATTTGTTTCAGGGTTTCCATAATGATACAATGTTCTGGAAGCTTAGCATCATGTACATAGGTCAAAGAAGAAAATCCTTTTAGTTATCATAGTAGGTCCCAATAAATCCTCAATGTGCAGCTAGCAAAAATAAAGCTCTAACATAATAAAGCATATCCATTTCAAATCCAAAGTTACTATCATAAAATAAGGAATTGAATTATAGAATAATTTGTAATAAATATACAAGGAATATAGAAATGCCTAATATCAATATGAATATTTAATATTTGTCTAGCACTCAGAACCAAGGTAGTTCTCGAAATTAAACTGTTTTGAATTTTTCACCAACTGGTATTTTACCAATATTATAAATAGAATTTTCTATATATTTGCCAATCTATTGGCCTGTGTTTCCTTTTGGCTGTTTACTACCTGCTATTCCCCATTAAAGTCCAAAAGGGAAAAAACATTATTTTTTATTTTTACAACTATAAGCAAGATAGGATTTCAGAAAACCCAAAGATTGGTTGCACTCAATTGTGAAAATTACATGTCACGCCTTAAGAAAGATTATATAGTTTTCCCACAGTGAAGGTTATGCGTAAAGTTGGCAAATTTTCCCCTGCTATGGAAAGATGGGAGAGGGTGGCCCCAAGATCAATATATGTAGTATAAATCTTCAAGAAATGTAATAAGGTAAGAAAAAGAAACATGTTGCATTACTGTAAATAATAATCATTGCCTTTGATAGTATATACAGAAAATTGTATAAGAAGGAAAAGAAACAAGGTGAAAACCAATGAAGGGAGGACGAAAGAAAGGAATGAAAGGAAAGAATAAAAAAATAAAGTAGTAAGAGTTTGTGAGGCGATTTGTCAAAAAATGTATAGAAGTCTTAAATGCTATCAAAAGACACAAAAATAAAAAACTAGCAAAAATTGTCATTAGATATATAATAGAAAATGTAACTTTACTAAGAGAGATAAAAGTAAAAATGGTGCAAAGTACAGTAGAGGCATAGCTTGTTTATTGTGCTTCACTGTATTGTACTTCACAGATATCCATTGGTACTCCAATAATGTGCTCTTCTTGTGTTTCTCTGTGACATTTCATTAGTTATTTCTATATTTTGAATTTTATTATTATCACTGTTATATCTCTTATGGTAATCTAAGACAAGTGATCTATGATTGTACCATTGTAATTGTCTTGGGGAGCTAGGAACCTCCCTCATATGACAGTGAACTAATTCAGTAAATATAATATGTGTCCTGAAGGCTCCACCAACCAGCTGTCCCCTCATTTCGTTCCCTCTGTTCAGAACTCCCTGTATTCTGAGACACAACAATATTGAAATTGGGTCAATTAATAACCCTACAGTGACCTCCAAGTGATTAAATGAAAGGAAAGTTTGCATGTTATATTAGTGTGTTTTCATACTGCTATAATGAAGAGCCCAAAACTGGGTAATTTATAAAGGAATGAGATTTAATTGAATCACAGTTTAGCACGGGTGGGGAAGCCTGAGGAGACTTACAATCATGGCAGAAGGCAAAACAGAAGCAAGGCACCTTCTTCACAAGGCAGCAGAAACAAGTGGCAAGCAAAGGGTGAAGAGCTGCTTATAAAACCATCAGATCTCATGAGAACTCACTCACTATCAATAGAACAACATGGGGGAAACTGCCCCCAATGATTCTGTTACCTCCCACTGGCTCCCTCCTACAACATGTGAAGATTATAGGAACTAGAATTCAAGATGAGATTTGGGCAGGGACACAGCCAAATCATTTCACATGTCTCCCACTTGAAATCAAAAGCTGGAAATGATTAAATTTAGAGAAGAAAGTATGCTGAAAGGCAAGATAAACTGAAAGGTAGGCATCTTGTGCCAAACAGCCAAGTTGTAGATGCAAAGGGAATGATCTTGAAGACAATTAGAAGTGCTACTCCAGTGAACACATAAATGATAAGAAAGCAAAACAGTTTCATTGCTGATACAAGGCAAGTTCAAATAGTCTGGATAAAAGATCAGAGCAGCCACAAAATTCCTTTAAGCTACAGCCGAATTCAGAGCAAGGTCCTAACTCTCTTTACTTCTATAAAGGCTGACAGAGGAGAGAAAGGTGCAGAAGAAAAGTTTGAAGCTAGCAGTTTGGTTCATGAGGTTTAAGGAAAGAAGCCATCTCTGTAACATCAAAGTGCAAGGTGAAGCACCAGGTGCTGATGTAGAAGCTACTGGAGGTGACCTAGAAGAACTAGCTAAGATATTGATGAAGGTGGCTACATGAAACACCTGATTTTCCATGTAGATGAAACAGCCTTCTATTGAAATAAAATGCCATCTGGGGCTCTCATCGCTAGAGAGGAGTCGATGCCTGCAAATCTTCAAAGGACAGGTGCTGATTTTCTTTTTAAGGGTTAATGCAACTATGCAACTGGTGAATTTAAGTTGAAGACAATGCTTATTTACCTTCTGAAAATCCTAGGGCTTTGAAGAATTATGCTAAATCTACTTTGCCTGTTCTCTGTAAATAGAATAACAAAGCCTGGATGACAGCATGGTTTACTGAGTATTTTAAAGCCACTGTTGAGACTTACTTATCAGAAAAAAAAAATTCCATTAAAAATATTGCTACTCATTGACAATGCACCTTGTTACCCAAGAGCTCTTATGGAGATGTACAAAAGATTAATGTTGTTTTCATGCCTGCTAATACAACATTCATTCAATAGCCCATGGTTTAAGGAGTAATTTCAAATTGCAAGATTTATTATTTAAGAAACACATTTCATAGGGATATAACTGTTATAGATAGTGATTCCATTGATGGATCTGGGCAAAGTAAACTGAAAACCTTCTGGAAATGATTCACTATTCTCAATGCTGTTAAGAACACTCATGATTCAGGGAAGGATGTCAAAATATCAACATTAACAGGAATGTGGAAGAAATTTATTCCATACCTCAAGTATGGCTTTGAGGGGTTTAACACTTCAATGAAGGAAGTAATTGCAGATATGGTAGAAACAGCAAAGGAACCAGAATTAGAAATGGAGCCTGAAGGTGTGACTGAACCACTGCAATCTCATGATAAAACTTAAATGGATGAGAAGTTGTTTCTTCTGGAAAAGCAAAGAAAGTGGTTTCTTGAGATGGAATCTACTTCTGGTGAAGAAGTCGTAAACGTTGTTGAAATGATAAGGATTTAGAATAGTATATAAATTTAGTTGATAAAGTAGCAGTGGAGTTTAAGAGAATTGATTCTAATTTTTTAAGATGTTCTAAATGTAGGTAAATACCATCAAAGATCATCACATACTACAGAGCCGTATTTTTTTCAAAAAGAAGAGTCAATCAATGGGGCAAACTTCATTATTATTTTAAGAAATTGTCACAGCCACCTCAACCTTTAGCAACCACCAGCCTGATCAGCTGGCAGCCACAAACATTGAGGCACACCTCCACCAGAAAAAAGATAGGAGGTACTGAAGGCTCAGATGATTGTTAGCATTTTAATGCAATAAAGTATTTTAAAAATAAAGCATGTATCTTTTTAAATTTTTTATTAATTTTTTTTTTGAGACAGAGTTTCGCTCTGTTGCCCAGGCTGGAATGCAATGGCACCATCTGGGCTCACTGCAACCTCCATATCCCAGGTTCAATTGATTCTTCTGCCTCAGCCTCTGGAATAGCTGGGAATACAAGCACCTGCCAGCATGCCTGGCTAATTTTTTTGTTGTTGTTTTGTATTTTTGTAGAGACGGGGTTTCACCAGTTGACCAGGCTGGTCTTGAACTCCTGACTTCAGGTGATCTGCCCACCTCAGCCTCCCAAAGTGCTGGAATTACAGGCATGAGCCACTGTGCCCAGCCCCAAGGCATGTATTTTTTATACATAATGCTATTGCATATGATAGGCTACAGTATGATGCAAGTATAGCTTTTATACGCACTGGGAAACCAAAAACTTTGTACAACTTGCTTTATTGTGACATCTGCTTTATTGTGGTGGTCTGGAACCAAACCTGTACTATCTCTTAGATAATGACTGTAGTCCCTCCTCAGTCACCTATAATCAGCTGTAGTCTAAAAATGAAACTGACCCAGTAGTCCCATACATAGACAGTTTGTTTTTAATAAACATAGAAATTGACCCTTCTGGTCTTAAAACTTAAAACTCACATTTGTTTTATCTGAGTTCCTCCCTCAGGAAAGGACCCCTAGGCCTCTCAAAAAGTATTAAAGAACTGAAACTTCCCAGATTATACCATCTAATGAGATGCCAGACATCTGATTCATTAGGACAATTTCCTTACCCCTCCTGAATTATTATTTTCCCTTACATAGTTCGATTTCTCCCCTGCTATATAAACCCCTAATTTTAATTGGCCAGGGAGATGGATTTGAGACTGATCTCCCATCTCCTTAGCTGCAGCACCTGAATAAAGCCTTTTTCTTTGGCAGACTTGTCATCTCAGTCATTGGCTTTCTATACAGCAAATGGCAGGACCGGGAACAAACCCCAGGTATTTTGGAAACAAAAATATTAAATGGAAAATTCCAGAAATAAGTAATTCATAAGTTTTCAATTGCACATGGTACTGAGAAGTGTGATGACATTTTGTGCTATCTGCTCCATCCCACCTTGAATTGTGATGCATCCCTTTGTCTAGTGGATTAACCTGTAGACACTGCCTCTTCCTGAGCCACTCAGTAGCTGTCTAGGTTATCAGATCAACTATCCCAGGGTATCAAAGTGTTTGTGTTTAAGTAACTCCTATTTTGCTTATTAAGGACCCCAAAGTGCAAATGTAGTGATGCTGGCAATTTAAATATGTCAAAAAGAAGCCATCAAATACCTCATTTAAATAAAAAGGTAAAAGTTCTCAATAAGGAAAAAAATTATAAGCTGATGTTGCTAAAATCAGCAGTAAGAACAAATCTTGTATCCATGATATTGTACACAGGATACTGTTTTAAGTTCTATGGAATTATTCGTTATTGCATCTAATATCCTAATGTACCTAATTAATAAGTTAAACTTTATCATAGGTATCTATGCACAGAAAAAAACAATGTACACAGGGTTCAGTTTCAAGCATCTTCTGAGGATTTTGAAATGTGTACCTTGTGGATAATACTCATTAAAGTGAACCCTTATTTAATGTTGTCATTTTTCCAAGATTAAAATATTATTTTAAAGTTTAGGAGAACTACAAAACCGCTGCTCAAGGAAATAAGAGAGGACACAAACAAATGGAAAAACCATTCCTTGCTCATGGATAGGAAGAATCAATATCGTGGAAATGGCCATACTGCCCAAAGTAATTTATAGATTCAATACTACTCCCATCAAGCTACCATTCACTTTCATCACAGAATTTAAAAAAAACTACTTTAAATTTCATGCAGAACCAAAAAAGAGCCCGTATAGCCAAGACAATCCTAAGCAAAAAGAACAAAGCTGGAGGCATCACTCTACCTGACTTCAAACTATACTATAAGGCTACAGTAACCAAAACACCATGGTACTGGTATCAAAACAGATATATAAATCAATGAAACAGATCAGAGGACTCAGAAATAACACCATACATCTACAACCATCTGATCTTTGATAAACCTGACAAAAGCAAGCAAGAGAGAAGGGATTACCTATTTAATACATAGCATGGGGAAAACTGGCTAGCCATATGCAGAAAACTGAAACTGGACTCCTTCCTTACATCTTATACAAAAATTAACTCAAGATGGATTAAAGATTTAAATGTAATACCTAAAACCATAAAAATCCTAAAAGAAAACTTAGACAATACCATTCAGGACATAATAATGGGCAAAGACTTCATGACTAAAACATCACAAACAATTGCAACAAAAGCCAAAATTGACAAATCGTATCTAATTAAAGAGCTTCTGCACAGCAAAATAATCTATCATCAGAGTTAACAGAGGACCTACAGAATGGGAGAAAAATTTTGCAATCTATCCATCTGACAAAGGACTAATATCCAGAATCTACAAGGAACTTAAACAAACTTACAAAAAACAAACAACCTCATCAGAAAGTGGGCAGAGGATATGAACAGACACTTCAAAAGAAGACATTTATGTGGCCAACAAACATATGAAAAAATGCTCATTATCACTGGTCATTAGAGAAATGCAAATCAAAACCACAATCAGATACCATCTCATGCCAGTTAGAATGGTGATCATTAAAATGTCAGGAAACAACAGATGCTGGAGAGGATGTGGAGAAATAGGAATGCTTTTACACTGTTGATAGCAGTATAAATTAGTTCAACCATTCTGGAATACAGTGTGGCAATTCCTCAAGGATCTAGAACTAGAAATACCATTTGACCCGGCAATCCCATTACTGGGTATATATCCAAAGAATTATAAATCACTCTACTATAAAGACACATGCACATGTATGTTTATTGCAGCACTGTTCACAATAGCAAAGACTTGGAACCAACCCAAGTGCTCATCAATGTTAGACTGG
>CAUYLG010007682.1:0-43726 GCA_963573385.1 Cacajao melanocephalus
TTGGCATAATAGAGGTTTTTAATACCCATTTTTAGACTGCATTCTAGCCTGGGCAGTAGAACAAGAATTCTGTTCTCTCTCCCTCTTTTTCTTCCTCTTTCTTTCTCTCGTACATTCTTTTTTTTTCTTTCTTTCACTCTCACTTACTTTCCTCTTTTTTCCTTTCTTTCAAAAAAAAAAAAAAAAGAGATAATTCTGCTTGTTCAGATTATCCCCATATCTTAAACTTTATTTTGGGTATCTTTTTCCAAATGTTAAAACATTTTTTAAATTGTACAGTGAAAAATTTCATTAGCTTTAAATATGAATTATTAACTATTTTTAATATTGTTAGTCATCTAGCACAATGCTAGTCAGTCAATAAGCATAAACTCACTTTTATGTTCTGTTAACTGACAGCTGTGTTGACTACATTTACATAACACATTTAAGATTTTTCATAAAATACCCACTGATACTTCCTCACTAAAAGAACCTGATCAGTCCCATATCCCTGTTTCACTTTCAGAATATAGAAACAATATTGTATATTCTACTCTTTTTTATTTTCAAAATTAGTTATCTGAAAGATAAGGTTTTATAAAAACAAGATATGTGATTATTGACTTCAAAATGAGAAAACTAAAAAATATATCTAAAATCCAATTCTTAAAGCTTATAAGCCTCAAATGGCAATTTTGTATCATATTATTAAGAAAAGGAAGAAAGAATATAAATCCACATTTTCTTATCTTATTTCAGTCCTGGAATAGACTAGCTCTTCCTAGAAATGAAACCTGCTCAGGAGTATGATCCAAGGTCACTGTATTCTTTGGGCCCTGTTCTGTATAGCTGCCTTCAGTGAGATCCTTGGCCACGTCCAAAATGGCCCCAGCAATTTTCTTACCAAAGCCATCCTTTTCTACCTCATATTGGCTGCAATTTGTACATGTTTGGAAAGCAAACAGAAGACATGAAATTGAAATGAATTGAAATCATGATGGAACCACTAATTCTAGCTCAGTAAAATACCTTGTGAAAATTAGGTAAATAATTCAACCAAAAATGTGGTTTCATTTTGTTATGTCAGAACTGAAAAGCCAAAATAGAATGAAAACCGGAATTCAGCCTTCCAACTTTGGGGTTCAACACTGCTCTGAATTTCAGAACTGTAAGCCAACACTCTGTCTGACATTTATTATGTAACCAAAGGAGAGATATTCCTGTTTGTATATTTCACTTTTTCTAGTCTCCTTTCTAACTATTCCACCCTAATGCTTCTTAAAAGCATGTATTATTTTGTACACCCAAGATGATGTCTAAACTGCTTTTCCTTAAGCAGTATTGACATCCAGTGGAGACTCAGATAATTACAGGTGTGTCGAAATCCCTAAGGAATATAGCCCAGAATGGATGCCTGGTTTGAGGTAATCACAATTCAGTAACAAAAATAATTTTCCCCATGCACGCAATTGAAATGGAATGAAATGAACAATAGCTTAAACAGTAGCAAATGTGAAGGAGAAAATGTTTCTGACCTGAGGTTGGGATGCGTTCTTAGGTAAAACACCAAATTGAACATCAAGATTAAAACTTTTTCTCTACCCATGACAGAGTCAAGAGAATAAAAAGACAAACTATAGGTCAGGAGAAAATATTTGCAAATCATGTGTATGACAAAAGACTCAGGTCCAAAATACATAAAGCTCTCAAAACTTAACGGTGAACACCTGCTTCCACCCAAGATAAATTAACAGGGTCTGTATTTACCTTCTGGGGAAAAATCACCAAAATGAAAAAGATGAAATATATGAAACAATAGTTTTTGAGAAACTGGAATTAGATAATAAGGACAGTGATCCTGGAGAGAGAGGAAATAAGTGAGACTGGTGATTATCAGCTCACTGCCTTGAGTGGGTTTACAGCATGCAGTACAAAAAGGAAGAACACAGAAAGAGCTCAGAGAACTCCCTGTGCTGAAGGAAAGGAGCTGAGAATCTGGGGAGGTGAAGGTGGCTACATTTCAGAAGTTAAGATTAAGAAAAGAGTCTGTCTTATTCTTATTCTTCATTGTATGCCAGCCATGTACAGAAGGACTGGCACATACTACATTCTTGAAAGCTATTGTATGGATGGACAGATGGCTGAGCAATAGATGAGTGCTAGGGAGAATGGCCCCCAAGTGGGAGCAAGTTCTGAAGAAAAGATTTATGAGTGAAATAAAGGAAGTTTTCCTCCATTCTTAGAAAGACTAGCTGATATATACTAACTACAAAACTTCTGTCTAACTTCTCATTGGCCTATGACTTATTTTTGTGCGTATTCAGTGGTTATCCAACATATGCTGTGTACCAACTCTGTTGATGTAATTTTAAATTTCAGTGTAAAATAGAACTTAAATGGGGCACTGTGGAGTGAAAATCAGGCTCTGATTTTGGAAGACGTTTTTTTCTGAAGTCCAAGAGGTGATTCAATGTTCTGTTTGTATTTCTTATAAGTCCCTGAGGTTGTCTTCCGTGCTGATTGAGGGTGGGGCTAGACAGCAAATTTTTTGGCCCAGTAAAGCACATTGTTGAAAGCTTCCTTAACTCTTAATTCTTCTTCCCTAACATATTAGCTTTTCTAAAGTTCCCTGAAAAATATGTTTCATTTAAATTGCCAGTCTTTAAGTGGCAGCAATGCTAGAAATTTAATACCAAAGTTTTTCAGTTATATCTTAAAAAGATTTTTATCTTATGCCTTTGGAAAGTCCCGAGTGATCTAAGTTTTATTCTGCTTCCTTTTGCTTCCATAAGTTGCTTGGGCAACCGACACTTCTGTTAGCCATCTTCTGCAAACAGTCTAGATCTGTGAATGCTGGACGTCTCAAATTCATTCTAGTCTGTTCTAAAAGTGGTTGTAGGGGAAGTATATTTGCAGCATATTATACACAGCAATAGGAACTTTTATGTTTTCTATTCAATTTCTTCTGTGACTTACAAAGGTATTCACCTTTGAGTAAAATTTGAGAATTGACAGAAAATGGTGGAGTAAATCAAAACTCCTAGTAATTCTTTTCCTCTTTTTATTAAAACACCTGTAGAATCATCCAAAAGAGGGAAACAATTTCAGCAATTGCCAAAATAAATGTAAGTGGGCACATTCCTATCTGTGATCAATGGGATCCAGGCAACCCTGATAGCCAACGTGAGCTATAGACACTGTCTCAAGAAGGACTTCTGCCAGAAACCACAGGCCCTGTCCCAGGCCCTCCAGCATAAACTTCAGCAGCAGGCACAAGACAGGTTTCTTGTTTAACCCAGCTTCTCCTCTTGTTTAAATTGCGCAGTACACTAGTAATTTCTACAGTGTCTCAGATTCAAGACTCAACCCCCTTTTTTTTCCATTCCAAAGGCACTAATTTTTTTTCTGTCTCAGTGTTTTATACCAGGTTCTTGCCTTTCTGTCTTTACAATACTGCTTCGTTTGCATCTTGTCCTTGGATCTTGACTCTGTTTTCAACACTCAGTGCTAACTTTCTGTCTTTTTATCCCACTCTTTAACCCACAGGTCAAGCAAGTCAATCTAGACTCACCTGTATGCTGTTCCTGGAACCTTGACCTCTAGCATCCCAGACACATGAAATTATGAGTAATGCAACCACACTGAGAAAGTATCCCACAACAAAAGAAAAATTAAAGTGCAGAAATTATAAACCCTAAAAGGAAATGCTCAAGTAAGAACTATTAACTATCCTTAACAAGATGAAAAAAAGAAACGACAAATATAGGCCAAGCTGAATTTGAGAACTATTCAGGTTGAGAGTAGTGGCACTAATAAACCTAGGATGTCCTGTGAGGAATCATATTAGTGAAACCATAGGTAGATGCCAGGAACATAATGCAGGATGCATGATAAGAGATATTAATGTAAGAGAAGATGACATAAAATATGTGGAAAGTAGAACATAAACTCTAACTTAAAATTAATATCCATTTCTGAAGGTGAATATAAGCAAACATACTGGGACAGATAGCCAAGAGTATAATTTTAAATACATTTATAGATTTAAAATAAAACCATAAGCTGAAACTGGATATTAAAAAGGCTTGCTATGACCTAATCAAAATCAGTAACAGTAAAGTAGCCAAAACCTGGAAAATCTTTAAATTTCAAGAATAATGAAAGAATTTTTCAAGCTTCCAAGATTGCATTAAGAGAAGCCAAGATGCAGAAATTCTCAGATGTCTCTGCTACAACTTCCAACGCCAGAAGATAATGAAATGATGACTTCATAGCACTGATAGGGAAGGGCTTATCCAGGAATATTTTCTGAGTCTAGTTGTTATTCACTTGTAAAGGTACTATAGAGATGCTGCTTGTCCTACATACTCGAGTCCTCTGCCTTCAGAGATCACTTGTGGGTATTGTCCAGAACTCCCAGACCCTGAAAAAAATATTGACTAGGAAAAAGAAAAGATCATTAGTAAAATTAACTTTAGGAATAAGCAAATGAGAAAAATGAGGCTTGAATTTACTGAATGGAAAAGGTTGATGGAGAAAAGGATGATGCTTATAAGTCAATCACGTGAAATCTCAGAACCAAATCAGGAAACACACACACGCAAACAAAATGGAAAACTCAAACCTTTATAAAACTACTGAAGACTGTTGTGTTAGTTAGGGTTCTCTAGAGGGAAAGAGCCAATAGGATATATATATATACACACACACACACATATATATATATACACACACATATATATATATATATGTATATATGTATATATGTGTGTGTGTGTGTGTGTGTGTGTGTGTATATATGGGGAGTTTATTAGGAGAATTGTCTCACACAATCATAAGGTGAGGTCCCACAGTAGGCCGTCTGTAAGCTGAGGAACCAGGAAGTTAGAGTTCCAAAAGCTCAGAAGTAGGGAAGCAAATAGTGTAGTCTGAGGGCAAGAGAGCTCCTGGCAAATTACTGGTGTAAGTAGGAGTCCAAAAATTGAAGAACTTGGAGTCTGACGTTTGATGGCAGAAAGCATCCAGCGTAGGAGAAAGATGGAGGCCAGAAAACTTAACCAGCCTAGTTCTTCCATGTTCCTCTGTCTACTTTTATCCTAGCCACGCTGGCAGCTGATTAGATGATACCCACCCAGACTGAGGGTGGGTCTGTCTCTCCTAGTTCACTAACTCGAATGTTAATCTCCTTTGGCAACACCCTCACAGATACACCCAGGAACAAAAATTTACATCCTTCAATCCAATCAAGTAGACACTCGGTATATACCATCACAACTGTTGAAAGAGGAAAGAAGAAAAGCCAAAATGATTAAAATCCTTCCATATGCTGAAATTAAAGTTATAGCATTTGATGAAGTAGCTTTAAATTCATTTTAATATTGATAGTATTTAAGGAATATCAGCTATATTCTGAGCACTACCAAAAACAGCATTTACCTGTCATATCTTGCCTGTCATATCATTGTGTTAAGTCAACAAGGATATGTCAAGAATGAATGCTGTTACATTGACCAAAAGCAATAGAAAAATGGCCAGGGAGCTGTATTAATCAGGATAGACTAATTGCTATAGAAAGTAACCCGAAGATCTCTGAAGCTTAATGCAATACAAAGTTTGTTTTATGTCACTGTCCAATGAAGTAGGAAGGGTGACAGAAGTCTCTGCTCCATGTAGTCATTCAGGGACCCAGGATCCTACTAACCCATGGCCTTGACATTATCTATGAATAGAACAGTGGTTCTGAAATACTAGTGTGTATCAGAACCACCTAGAGGGCATATTAATACACATATTGCATTAGAAGAAATACTTAATGTGGATGACAGGGCAATGGATGCAGCAAACCACCACCATGGCACATGTAAACCTATGTAACAAACATGAACAATCTGCTCATGTACCCCAGAACTTAAAGTATAGTAAATAACTTTTCTAAAAAATACACATATTGCTGGGCCCCACTTCCAGAGTTTCAGATTTGGTAGGTCTAGGGTGGGACCCAAGAATCTGCATTTTGAACAAGATCCCAAGTGATGCTGATGCTACTAGAGATCATATTTTGGGAACGACTACCCTAAAACATTTAGGGGTTGCCTTTTCAGCACTCAGCTGGTGGATGGGGGAGAAGACAATATTTAGGAGAAAGCGCTCTTGCCTTAGCTCAGAGGTAACAAATATCACTTCTGTTCCTCACATTCATAATATCATTAGTTAGCCAGCCCTACCTAGATATAAGAACTCTGGAAACATGTTCTAGCAATGTGTCAGAGAAAGGAAGAAGACATGATTTTTTTTTGGACATTAATAGTTAATATTACAGACTATAACAGAACTAAAAGCTTAAAATAAAAAATGAAATTTCCTCCTGTGAACAAAAGTGATGATTTGGTCACTGAACTATGAGCAGACTGAAAAATGTACTAATTTTTAAGAGTTAGATTCAGATAGTATTTTGATATCGATATTCAGCTATTTTGTTCTTTCATTTAAGAAAATATATAGATTTAGAATTCTTCTGGATGGGTTTATTAGACAGTTTGCTCACATGTATACCCTCAAACTTTAGTTTCCTCGTATCCTACTTTTCTTTTTGGAGTGGAGTTAGGCTGTGTCAAATCCTTTGTGGAAGTAGGCAGATTGTAGATTATTTTAAAAACTATACTTGTATTTAAATAAAAATGTTTTCCACTGGGAAGGTGAGTTTGTAAGCTTCATTTCAGTTTGGGGCTCACAATCCAGTTAATGTTTTTGCTAAAATCATCCCTGCCTTTTGCTAACTTAATGATAATTTGAGAGATTAAAATGTCTTCTCTTTGCTTATACAAATGAGCTGTTACGTATTATGTGTATCAATATGGTACTCATCTGGTGCCTAATTCATAATGCAGTATAAATCACATGGCAGTTACCTCCCAAGTTGCAAGTTGCCTTCACCTGCAGTTTAATTCTTCCAGCTGCCATTTGCTTGCAAAATTTTCTTTCAAATACAAAAGAACAGTAATTATGTCCTATTTTTAATTATGCATCCACTCTCAAGGGAAGAAAGAAATGTGATTGTTTCCATACAGACTGAAATATTTTATCCTCACTCCAGACTTGCCATTGCTTTGAGTTGCCATTGCACTGCAGTGGAATAAATGGTTTGTATTTGGTTCATTTGAATTTTTAACTCTTCTGGGATTGCAATTCCTTTGAATGACAACATAGAATTACAAAGATTTCTTAGCAATAGACTTTCTGATGTCTCTAATTAACTCATTATTCCTTGCAGAGAGACTTTGTCAGAAGCTACAAATTGTGGGTCTTGTTAAATTTTATGAATATGCAATAAAAAATCCTGGAAAACTTTGATCAAATTTCAGGCTCTCAAGATATATTCAGCGTCTACGAGCAATTTAACACTATATTAAATTAGTAGAAACTGATTATTAGGAGAATTTTTTTTTGAAGTTTAGTCTTTACTCACCTAATACAAGGGTGAATAAAGACTAAACCTCAGTAAAGCTAATACAGGGGCATAACAGAAGCCACTTCCATCATGAGATTATAAACTAGCAAAATCAAGGGATAATGTGGAATCCACTACTCATGCAAATACCTAGCCCTACATATCTGTTTCCTAATAAAAAGTACTCAGCAACTGGCATTTGAGAGGCAGCGTTCTGTCATGAAAAGAGAAGCTTTGCTATCAAAAGTGTCCAGGTGTAAGCACTCTCTCAGCAACTTTCTAGTTGTGGCCTTGCATTGCTAATTTAATCCTTCTAAATTTCTGCTTCATTACCTGGAAAACAGGGATAAGGCTGTGAGAAAGGCAATAAGCTTCACTGCATAAGGCTGTGAAGATGGCTTGTGAAGATCTGCGTGGAAGCGTGTTGTGAAAGTATCTCTTCCAGCTGTAAATCTGAGTTGCTGTTTCGCTGACTCAGCGCTGAGCCTAAGACAAACGTTGCATAGTATGTGCATAGTATGTGGGTAATTTCTAAAGAAAAAAAATTAATTGACTCACAGTTCTACATGGCTGGGGAGGTCTCAGAAAACTTACAATCATGGCGGAGGCAAAGCAGAAGCAGACACCTTCGTCAGGAGGCAGCAGGAAGGAGAAGTGCAGAATGAAGGGAGAAAAGCCCCTTTTAAAATCATCAGCTCTCATGAGAACTCACTATTACGAGAACAGGATGGGGGAAACCCACCCCCACCCATGATTAAATTATATTCACTTGGTTCCTTCTTCAATCCCTAGGGATTATGGGGATTACAATTCAAGATGAGATTTGGGTGGGGGCACAAAGCCTAACCATATTAGTCCCTTTGCCTGAGTCCTGCTTCCTCAGACAAGCGTCTGCTAATACCGTATTTGCCCAGCCTCACCCATCTGTACTGCTTCTGTACTTCACTCAATCGATGCTCTAATTGAAGGCTTTGTCTCAACTATGCTATCTTTTGGAAACAGATGTACAAGTTGGATGCTCACAGCCATGACCATTTGAACTGGCAGTCGCTTTCAAAACTTTGAAATCATTTTGCACGGATGAGACTTTTTTCAGCTCTTCACCTATGGGCAGGCCAGTCCTGAATATTAAATATCTGCTCTGTTTTGCAGGTGTCATTTCAAGCTTGCAGCAGAGTGTATCCCAATCTGTGATACAAAACAGTGTTCTTGTTTTGAATTTACTGACTAAACGATCTTGAGCAAGTCACCTAACTTTTTCCCGAATCCAGTTTATATATTTATAAATGAGGACAATATTTCCTTAGACTGTTTTTGGAAGGATTTAATAAGGCAATAAGTATAGTAGCTAAGAATTACTGGACAGTTATTACATGCTAGGAATTGTTCTATGAGCCTTATATGTAACCACTCAATTCATCCTCACAATAACTGTATGAGGTAAGATTATTATCCCCATTTACAGACAAAGTCCAAGGGGAGTAAATAATTTGTCCAAAATCATACAGCCAGTAATTGGTGGAATTGAGACTTGAATCTAGATCACCTGGCCCCAGAGCCCACGTGTTTATCATACCCATCAGGCACTCAGTTAATTGAAGCTTTATTTATCCACAGCAGAGAAAATCACAAATCCACTCACACAACATGACTTAGACAAGAAAATGCTGGTGGAGTAAAAGAAACATAGAACAAAATGATTTAGATTTGTATTTTACAAAATTTGTATACAAGATTTGTATTTGAGTGCTAGTTTGTATATGTGAACCCAAAATATCTGGGACGGGTCTCAACCAACTTAGAAAGTTTATTTTGCCAAGGATAAGGATGCACCCATGACCCAACCTCAGGAGGTCTTGACAACATGTGTCCAGGGTGGTCGGGGTACAGTTTGCTTTGATACATTTTAGAAAGACATGAGACAGCAATCAACATGTGTAAGATGTACATAGATTCGGTCTGGAAAGGCAGGACAACTCAAAGGGTGGTGGGTGGAGTTCCAAGTCATAGGTAGATAAGAGACAGAAGATTGCATTCTTCTGAGTTCTTGATCAGCCTTTCACTGAATACACAATTTAGTCTGGCTCAGTGAATCTGTATTTTTACACAAACAATAGGGAAGAGAAAGCAATCAGATATGCATTTGTCTCCCATGAGCAGACGGATGCCTTTCTGTCCTGCACCTGTGAAGATCACCTATCCATTTACATTGGCAGCGTGAAATTCAAGAGAACTGTTTTAGGGTAAAGATATTGAGGCCTACAAGGATTTTCCTTGTGTGCAAGTTGGGAGGGTGGTCTGTAGCTTTATCTTTGTAGCCTTATTTAGGAATAAAATGGGAGGCAGATTTGCCTGACATAGTTCCCAGCTTGACTTTTCCCTTGGCTTAGAGATTTTGAGGTCCCCAAGATTTATTTTCCTTTCACACTCTTAGGCCAGTGAAACAGTCTTTGCAAAAATTATAACTGAAATTTAGTTTGTTTTCACATTTATTACTATGTGATCTTTGACAAGGCATTTACTTAATTGCTCCTAGGTTGTTTTCTCCTGTGGACAACAAGAATACTGATGACTAAATCACCATGCTGTTTGAAAAACAAATGACATATACTTTCCCTTTTTTTTTTTTTGAGACAAAGTCTTGCTCTCTAGCCTAGGCTACAGTGCAGTGGCACAATCTCGGCTCACTGCAACCTACACCTCCAGGTTCAAGCAATTCTCCTGCCTCAGCCTCCCGAGTAGCTGGGATTACAGGCACCCACCACTGTGCCCACAGCTAGTTTTTGTATTTTTAGTAGAGACACGGTTTCAGCATCTTGGCCAGGCTGGTCTTGAACTCCTGACCTTGTGATCCACCCACCTCGGCCTCCAAAAGTGCTAGAATTACAGGTGTGAGCCACTGTACCCAGCCCACATACTTTCTTAAGAATGCCTGACACATCAAAGCTGGATAAATGTGGGTGATTTTTTTTTTTAGTTTCTTTTTTGGTTATTTTTTAAATTGCACTTGAGGTTCTGAGGTACATGTGCAGATCATGCAGGGTTGTTGCATTGGTTCACAGATAACTATGTGGTTTGCTGCCTCCATCCCCCCCGGTCACCTACATCTGGCATTTCTCCCCATGTTCTCACCTCCCCGACCTCCCCACCTCCCCCGCTGTCCCTCGCTTGGCACCCCCCAACAGACCCCAGTGCGTGATGCTCCCCTCCCTGCGTCCATGTGTTCTCATTATTCAACATCTGCCTATAAGTGAGAACATGTGGTGTTTGATTTTCTGTTCTTGTGTCAGTTTGCTGAGAATTATGGTTTCCAGATTCATCCATGTCCCTACAAAGGACACGAACTCATCAGTTTTTATGGCTGCATAGTAATCCATGGTGTATATGTGCCACATTTTCCTTGTTCAGTCTATCGTCAATGGGCATTTGGGTTGGTTCCAGGTCTTTGCTATTGTAAACAATGCCACTATGAACATAAAGTGTGCGTGTGTCTTTATAATAGAATGATTTATAATCCTTTGGGTATATATGGGTGGTTTTTTTAAGAGAACATTATTTTTCCTTCCTAATCTCTTTTGTGCTTTTTCGTAGCAAATGTACTCCGTCTCATGCCACACCAGGACCCCAAACACTCATGGAGGAGTACATTCTTGACAAAAAATATGTTATGCTTGTACTGATTTTTTTTTTTTTTGAGAAGGGGTCCCACTTTGTCATCCAGGCTGAAGTGCCGTGGTGTGATCTTGGCTCACTGCAACGTCTGCCTCCCAGACTCAAGCAATCCTCTCACCTCAGCCCCAAGTACCTAGGATCACAAGTGTGTGCCACCACACCCTGATAATTGTTTACGTTTTTGGTAGAAACAGGGTTTTGCCATGTGACCCAGGCTGGTTTTGAACTCCTGAGCTCAAATGATCCACCTGCTTCAGCCTCCCAAAGTATTGGAATTACAGGAATGAACCATTGTGTCTGGCCTACATATTCTTTTATTCCTTTCTAAAGGTTATGAATGAGAGACTGGTTAATCTAAAAGAATGCCTTTGTAATAGTGGAATTTCAAGTAAACTGGTTTGGTCACATAAGTGAGCTATTTAAGGCCAAAGGAATTTTCTCAATGTGCTTGAAATTACAAATCATACCATGTATGTCACCCCTGAGGCACAGGTTGCAAACTCTCCTAACCAGTACTGTTTGCAACACAGTGCTTAAAAAAAAAGAATATAAATCACTAGAGGTTAAATAGAGGCTCAAATGTCTCAGTAACTTATATCCCTTTAACTTGGCCCCCATCAGAGACAGGTGAATTTGCCACCTTTGTAGATTATCACTTTTCGAGAGCTTTGGGGAAAGCTTCAGTTGCTTAAACGCGTCACAAAGGATTGAACACCATGTGCTGTTTTTATTCATTCAGTTCTGTATTTAAAGAGAAAAGACTTAAGAATTTACTGTCAAAGGGAAAAACAACAAACCCTTTTGGATCTTAACCTCTAGTCAGTTTTAGCCCACCCAAAAACTCCCTAAAGTACTTAGATATGTTGCATATCACTGATTTATAGGGCAACAATATTTAACTAGGCTATAACTAAAGAACCTACACCAGAGATCCAGTCAATGAAAACAATAGTAACAGGTTTATACTTATGAAATAATCCAGATGACTTTCATCTCCATTAAAACCTACCTTGGCTTGCAAACAGCTGTGTAAAAAATAATCCCTTGAATGGATCTCCACAGTAGTATTTGCTTAAACAGCTGCCTACAGAATTGATGAGTATAACACTGAATTGATAGGCAGGGATTTGAAGATTAAGGTTAGGATATGAACATTTCCCAAACCAAGTGAACCTCTGGAATGCTAGACAGGACTATTTTAAGAGACAATATGTCTAAGTTACCATAGGGGAACTTGACCTCGCAGGCATCAACTGTGACACATGTGACCACTGTTATTTATCTAGCATCATTAGGAAAGCATTTAACTCTACAAAGCATAAAACACCAGGAAAGTCTGTACTTCAGTGTGAGACATACTTCCATATTTTGTGTTAATCTGAGTTTTTCCAAGAGAAGTTAAGGGGCCTTAGTACAGGTGAAGAGACCAAGGTAAGTGCTCTGGAGCAAATGTGCCATCTAACTTTTTCTGGTGCTTTTATGGAAAATTAGTCACTCAGGCCCACCCACAACACTTGTAGAGCACAGAGCAAAAATACAGATGGAAGTCTTTACATCATATGCCAAATATTTAACATGTACTTTCAATATATAGCATTTACGCTTTTGCTACCTTGGCAAAAAAACCTTCAAAACGATGTGGAAGATAGGGTTTGAATTTAGAATTCTCAGATTTCTCCAAGTTCCAAGTTCTGTGTTAGAACTTGGTCTCTTTCCTGGAGTACATGACCTTGCATCTCTCTTACACTGTGAGGGGCCACACCCTGCATGCATGTGGACACCCCTATAAGCATGTTCAAGCTTTATCCATAGACCTGAAAACAGTCACCTTTTGGCTAAATCTTAGCCCGGGGAGTACAAACTGGCAGCATGGCAGCATAGACCATCCTCAGAAGGACAGACCTGACAAGAGGTCTACACAAGTCTGGACACTGATTTGGGACCATTTGGGTAAGGAATTCTGGGGTTTTCCTATCTGCAGTACAATCTAGAAAGGCTGGGGGCCACTAACTCTGGGTGGCACATTCCCTTGACTACTTCAAAGGTAAGGACATGGCCCAAGGAGGGCAAGAGCAGGACCCTCTAATGTGAGGGACCCTCTAAAATTGAGAACTCAACATAACTCAAGGTAGGAGTCTCTTTTGCTTCTTCTTCCTAGGTCTAGGAGCAAAACTGGTTCCAGATAGAATGAAATCACAGTACTTTATTCATACTTTTATCTTTAGCACCCAGTATTGGAAATATGTACTGGATAATATCATAATTCTGTTTGGTCCAGAGAATTCACAGAAGCCTGGTGGTTTTAAGCTATTCTAAGAATTTGATTTGGTCTGGACCTGAGCTATTTTTTAAGGCATTTAACTCCGGTGGATGATGCTAGGCTAAATGACACTCCAAGGCGTGTGCCAGGCAAGTAATGTCCCAACAGCTGGTTGTCTCAGCCCAGCACCTCAACCCTTATTCCATTTGGAGTAAACACTTGACTTGGATGTTTCGAGCTCCAGATCAGAACCAACCAGACCTCTCAGAGTGTAAGCTACACTTCTCGTCAGGATTTTTTTTTCCTCTTATCAACCAACCAAGAGGTTAACTAATTACATAATTGTATACATTGTTTCAGTTTTCCATTTTTTTGCATACACTTTTCCAGAGCCAAACAATGTTTATTATTCTCTTCTTCAGAGTCTGAAATGCAGTGCCTTTCATAAAATATGCCATTATAAAGGATTAGCTGAGTTCCTCTTAAAGTATGAAAGAAAATATATTACATTTGTCTAGTGTTCTTTTAAAAGCATTGCAATTATCTTCATTTTAATTTTTATTTGTAACAGAAGATGGAGGTTTTCCATTTAACCTCCTCATTTCACGTGGTGAACACTGTGACTGAGAGAGGTCAGGAAATCTACACGATGTCACACAGCATAATTAACGGTAGAACTGATTCCATTCCAGAGTCCTGTGTGCTTTGATAGCCCCAATCAATCACAGCTTTCATTACATCACACAGCTCAACTCTAGAGGGGAGAAAAGAGAGGAACTAGGGAAATTAGAGATTTGGGGCACCCTGGATAACCCAGGTGAGAAGGCCATGGGTTTTGTGTTTTTGCCATCTTACTATTTTTTCTTTTCACGTGTGCCTCCTAAGATGGAGCTTGGTGAGGATGGAGCGGAAGGGGTATCATTGGTTCTGTTTAGACACTTTTAAAAACTGAGAAAAAAGATAATCAGCCAATGACTGAGAAACGAGTTCAGGTAATAATTTATAACTAAATGAGATTGCTTGTTCCATAAATAATCAAAATTCCCTGGTTATAGAAAATATTTCTAATGTCTTAACTGTGTGATTTCAGCATTACAGAACCTGAGAGAGAAGACAAAGTTTCAAGAAAATGATGACACTCAATAAGATAAAATGATGAAGTAAATGCAAACATAATACTGAAGCCACTGGCTTTGAATATTGAGATACCACTGAAATGCTCTGAGAAATTAATTTTCCTTGCAAAGAGATTAAGAGTTAAGATGTAGTAGAAAAAATGAATTAACATCCGATAAGAAAAGAAGCCACAAAGTAAAGACCTGTAGTTCTACCACAAAGTTCCTCATCAGAAAAATGTGGATAACTTATTCAAATATACAATCCTGGATCCATCCCCTGGAAAATCTGCTTAAGTATATCTGAGGCAGAAATGGAAAATTTACATTTTTATTCAATATTTCAGATGATTCTGTTGGCTCTTTAAAAATTATGGCCTATGGGTAACAGGATGAAGAAATAATTATTTGCCAACTATGGTATAGACAGTAGAATGTTTTCAACAGAGGGAAAGGAGCAGTGAGTAATGAGGAAGAAGATAAGACAGAAAGAAATAGGTGGGAGGTGGTGGCCAAGAGCCAAAGTTCTAGGGCAGGGGTCCCCAGCCCTTGCTGTCTTGTGTTGTCTGGTACCAGCCCTGGTCTGTTAGGAACTAGGCCACATGGAAGGAAGTGAGCTGCAGGTCAGTAAGCATTACTGCCTGAACTCTACCTCCTGTCAGATGAGCAGCGGCATTAGATTCTAATAGGAGCTTGAACCCTAATGTGAAAATGTGAGCTGTGCATGCAGTTCCATTTGGGAGTTCTGTGGTTCTTATAAGAATCTAACTAATACTGAATGATCTGAATGATCGGAGGTGGAACAGTTTCATCCTGAGATCATCCTCCCTCCCCCGTCTGTTGAAAAACTGTCTTCCACGGAACCAGCCCCTCATGCCAAAAGGGTTGGGGACTGCTATTCAGGAAGACGTGAAAGGGTGCTGTCTCAAGCATAGGTGGAAGAAATAGCATTGGGAGAGGATAGAGGAGATTTTTCTTTCTTTGAAAACAAAAAATAAGGAACTTAAGGGTAAAGGTTCCATCATATTTTGAGACAAAAATCTGGTAGATGGTTTGGATCATACAAGGAGATTAAATGATGACCTACCAAGGAAAACTGTGGTTAAGCTGGGATCTGAAGTTTGAGGACTGTGGAGTGTTTCCTCAGAATGCCCTGAGGAGCCACTCCAGCCAGTTTGAGGTGAATAAAAATAATATTTAAAAACTGTGTTTGAGTTTTAAGGTGAGAAAATAATTGTGCATTAGATGAACTTTAAATGTTGGATGTAGGTTTTAAAAGAGTAAAACAGAAAAGATTCACAGGTGACTTAAAGTCTAGTAATAGCCCTAATTTATAGTTTAGCACACTTTTATATGAACAACTTCTTGTAGGCTCTTGTTGTTTCGCTCTTCTATGTATCCTTCTACCGACACTTGTCCTGAAGGTTTCCTCTGCCTGAAGCATTCAGCTCCCACCCCCAACTTTAGCTAGGTTCTTGCCAAATGTCACCTTGTCACAGAAATCTTCCTTGACTATCTATATTAAGTAGGACTTACTCTTCTTTCTTAATCTGCTTTTTGTATACAGATTTATACCTGATATGTTATGCAATTTTTTATTGTCCGTTTCCCCACCCTAACTAAAATGTAAGCTGCAAGGAAGCTGAAGATGATTTGTTTTGTTCTTTGCAAAAGCCTCAATGCATATAGGAGCACCCAGCACATAGTAGATACTCAAAATATATTTGTTAGACAAATTTAAAAATTGTTGCTACTACTCCAAGAGCCTAGTCGAGACACTTCTGCATCATAAGCCCTCAGGAAACCTTGATCAATGTATTGATGAACTAAATGAATGACCGTGGCAGCCAGCTGTCAAGATGACCCCCAGTGTAAACCCTTGTGTAGCCCCCCTCCCACAATAAATAGGCCTGATTTGAGCAACCAATAGAATATTGCAGAAATGATCAAATGTGACTCTTAAAACAAGGTTGTAAAAGACACTGGGGCTTCCACCTCAGTTTCTTGCATCATTTGCTCTAACCTCTGGGAGAAGTGAGTTGCCATGTATTGAGGATTCTCAGTCTTAGGGAAAGGTCTGTAGAGTGAGGACCATAAATCTGCCAACAGCCAGCACCAGCATGCCAGCCCCATGAATGAACCAACGTAGAAGTGGATCATCCACCTCTAGTCAAACCTCTAGATAACTATAGCCCTGGTCAACAACTTGACTGCAAGATCTAGTTATTCCCTGAGCCAGAACCTTCAGTTATGCTATTCCCAAAGTTCTAAATGACGTAACTGTATGAGGTAATATTTGTCATTGCTTAAGCAATGTAAGACAATATTTATCATTGTAAGATAATATTTATCATTGTAAGTTTGCTATATGACAATGGACAATTACTACAGTAACTTAGAGCCAATTTTCAAAATTTTGTCCCTTTTGTTTTATGTCACGAACAGGTCTATCAATTATGATAGGTATAGTTTTCTCTAAAACCAAATAAAACCAGCAGGCTGATTTTCAGAGCAATGATTTCAATAGATCTTGAAGTGTTTTCTATGCCCTATCACTGACAAGATTGCTGGCCACATGAAAACCTAGCATGCATTTATAACACGAACTCTTAGCACAATGATCATTTAAAGTTTCTTAATGTCCAGATTCTATTAATAATCCAACCCACAATTCTAGGGGTCTTAATCAAAGGGTTACCAAAATTCCATTACTTTCTACATTTAGCTTTTCTCTTTATTTATTTGATCATTTTGCCAAAGGAAAGAGAAAAACAATAACAACAAAACACCTTGTTTTATAATTTACTGTTCCTTTTGTGGATGAATATGCTCATTTTCTCCACAGATAAGAATATGTATGTTTCTTTGTGTGTGAAAAGAAGTCATCACGAAGGATCTATTTAAAATTTGACTCAGTGACTAGTTACTGTTAGAAAATGTGGACAGACCTTTAAATGAAGTCCTGGCAAGTGTGACTCTTGAAAGCTAAGGAAATGGAGAATATAGTTAAAATTCTGCCACTTGGAATTTCATCTAACAGTCATATGTTTTTGTCATGAGGTGGGAGGAATTACTGGGTGAGTGACATGTGGAAGGATAAGCAAGAGGCATGAATTCTTAAGGGTACTTGTGAATGATATTATAGCTGAGAGAACCACAAGGGAGCTGAAAATTATAGAATCATAAATTCATAAATAATGAGATTAAAGGGAACTTCTTGGATTATACAATTTTTGTCTCTTCAAAGGAAAGAGTCACATGATGATTGACTGTTTTGTGCAATTAGAAAAGGAATATCCTGTCTTTCCTTTCTAGGGCCACCTACTTCCTAGTCACAAGAAACTGAAAACAAGTAAAAAACAAATTACACTGTTTTCCACTGATTTGAGCAAAGGCAGATATGGGACAGTGTGAAGTCATGCAAAGGTGAGGAGAGGAAGTACAGCAATGTGACTGCATTTCAGCTGCTGTGCACCTGGGGGAGGCAGATGACACAGCAGGCACAGAGCAGTACAAGAAAGCTCGAAGAGGCGAGGAAGACCCATTTCAGGCTGATTTTGGATGAGTGGCCAAGGAGTTGTATTTTCTTTCTTTGTGCAATTGAGTCATTAGAGGTTTCAAAGAAATCTTTAAACTATAATTCCTAATTGACTTCAATGGACACAGATAACATCTTTTTGCTCATGTGTTAAAATAGAGACTGTACTAAGGGTTGAACCTATCAGTTCCCTTATGCTCACTCTTCAAACTGTGTTTTGTGGATAAGCTAAGATTTATACATCTAGCCCAGAGAGGATCAGAGCTTTTCCTTTGATAAAAGAAAGTTGGAAATAGAGTCACATGTTTTTTTTTCAACACAGTCAAATCCCAAGTTTCCAATCACAGAAAGTAGTATCTGGTCTACCTGAATTACAGATCAGGTGAATAGCAGGTGAGAAAAAAGTCCCTGTTCTGTTAAAACAACAACAACAGCAACAAAAACTCAGCCTTTGCTTCTTGCAGTACCAATGTCTGTAGACCATGGCCGCAATGAAGACAGAGTGCTGAACCATTGCTTTAAGATGCCAGGGTCACCCATCAGGGTAGATGAGCAAGAAACAAGGTCTTTTGTAAAAGAAGAGAAGAAAATGTAGGATGGGAGAGGAAAGGAGGGAAGGCAAAGGGAAGAAGGAAGGAAAATTAGTAAACCAGAAGGTTTCTTCTTATTTCCAACCTTGTTCTCAGACTTCTTCAAGTTTTCATAGTTCCATTGCATAGTTAACTAACCTTGGGCTGGTCATCATAGTTTATAAAGTAAAAGACTCCATTAATTGTAAAACACACTGTTATTTTATGTGACACTATGAAAGAACAAAGAAAAAAGAAAATGCTACCAATTAAACTATTATACTGTATTGATGGTAAAGTACATCTCTACATCAGAGATGTTAGAATACAGAAAAAAATATGAATCTTAAAATTAGTAAAAGCCTCAGTCTCCTTTTCTATAAAAGAGAGATGATAATAGTACTGCATAAAATTATTTTCTTTGCCTGATCCCCCGATCAATTTTCAACCTTCTCCACCTGGTCCTGTGCCCTCAGGTGCTAACCTCTAATGCAGTGTTTCTCCTGGATTCCCGGTTGGGCTTAGTTGATAGGGCTGTGATAGTGAATGAATGGATATGAGATGAAAGAGTTTGAGGGTTTGTATTTCCCTTCATTGCTGTGGGGATGAGTGAGATAGTAGCTGTGATCCTCTCCCCAAGGCCACATTTCAATCTGGTGGCTTCTCTCCTTTGGCTTGGGTTTGCTTCAGGTTTCATTAACAGATCCCTTCCTGCCCTTCAGACCTGGGGTTGGGGAAGAGGCAGGTAGTGGATTGGCTTCCTGTGTTACTATACCCTGGATGTTTCACCATCTCTTCTTGGTTATGTTAACTTTCCCCATACCTTTGTAAATAGGTTTTCATTAAGTTTTCTTTCTTGCTGGAAGCATGACTGATACAAGCACCAACTTCACATGGTTGCTGAGAATGTTAAATGAAATAATAAATGCAAGGACCTCAGCTCAGGGTGTGGCATGGGGGAAGCACTCTAGGTAATCTGGTTTTCTGTTTTTCAGACATGTTAAACTCACTCCTCTCTTTGGGCAGTTGTACTCACTGTTCACTCCATCAATATTCTTGTCTCAGGTATTTTTGTAGGGCCTGTGCTTTCTTGTCATTTAGATTTCAGTTTACATGTCATTACTCAGAGAACGCTATCCTATTCACTTCAACTGTTAATCTAAATTAATTCCCCAGGCATCCCCATCTCATTGCCTCTCATTTCCTTAATAGACATTCTTTCTCCGTGATATTTCTTGCTTATATTCTAGCTCTCTTGATTAGAATTTAAGTGTGAGGCATTTCTTTTTAGTTCCTTTGCTCCCTGATGAATCCTGTGTCCAGAATGTGGCTAGCATGTCATAGGGCTGCAGGACAATTTACCTGAGAGCATATTCTGAGGTAGAATGAGTGCAAAAGGCTTAATGGGAAGTAACACCTAAATTTGTGAAAGATGGGAGGGAGCAGTATGGATAAGACGGTGCCATCAGATCACATTTCTGACATCATAAGACTTTGCAGCCTAACAAGGAACTCTTGTTCAAAGATTTCTCATTAGAGGAGTCCCACATTGCCAATACATTGTCTCACTACTTTATTCAGTCATTGGCTGAAGGTCATCCCCAGAAGAGGATGACCTCAGCTGTCATCACCTTGCTCACTCATAGCATGACTTTAGCTACAAGGCTGAGGAAGACCCTGATAAAACTGACACCTAAAGACAGCCAGCTAACCAGGCTCTTTGCAGCTGGGTTCTGAGTTCTTTCTCAATGGGGAGACCTAAATGACACATCTCAGTGTCTGCCAATAAATATTGTTTTTGTGGAATGGAATGCTCAATATGTTTGTTTTAAAAATTTTGTGGTAACTTTATCATCATAACTAAATGAATCAAATCAAGAACAGCAGGATGTGCAAGCCTCTAATCTAACTGTTGAGCTAGATAACAGCTAAGTTAATACACATCCCACAAGCAAAGAACGTACTTGGCACTTTCAGAAAACTAAAATGTAGCCAAGAGGGCTGGAGTTTACGGGAGAATGAATAGAAAGAGATTTCAGAGAAGTAGACACTGTGAGGATTTAAATAAAGATATTACATAAGCTGATTTACATTCTTAAAAAATCACATGGATTGCTCTATGGAGAATAGGTAACAGAGGAACAAGAGCAAAAGTAGGGAGACCAGACCAGTTGGCAAGCTAAGGTGAACATCCAGGCAAGAGCTAAGAATGGCTAGGACTATAGTATTATGTATGGTGGAGATGAAGAAGCAAAGTTGGGATACATTTTGGGGGTAAAGTTTTAGGACTTCTAAGGTGTTAGAACTGGGAGATGAGGGAAGAAGACTCAAGGACAATGAATGTCTTGTTGTTTGGTAGGTGGTTGTGTCATTTTCCAGGATAAGAAAGAGTAATTAAGGAGCAACTTTGGAAAGGAAAGATCTATTTTAGACTTGGAACATCTGAAATGTCATTATTAGGCATCCAAGTGAATATGTAAAATAAGCAATTGGCTTTAAGGTTCTATAGTGCAATGGAGATATCAAGAGCTGTAGATAAAATCAGGTGCAATTGGCATAAAGACGGTAATTAAAGCCAAGGGGCCTTTCTGCAATTCATGCATCTAAATGAATGAAGTTCCTTCAGGGTGCTAACTCTCCTTGGAAAGCTTCATGATATATACATTTTTCTAGTGATTTTGATCCATTTGCATAATTTTATTGGACTTAAGATTTTAAGTAAAAAAAGAAAAAGTGTTGTATGAGTTCAGTAAGTTTTAAAATGAGCTAAAGAAGTAGATTGTGATTGAATATCTCTTATTGCAAACTGTGCAGACCCGCAAGCCCAGTAAAAGCATTGAGTAAATGGAAAAACAATGTTGTATGAAAGGACATGAATGAAAAATATCTGGGAAAGAACCCATATTTTGGTGTCAGGAAATCCTGTATTCAAGTCAGGACTCAGCCACCCACTGACCACAAATAAACTGTAACTTTCATAAATTTGTCACTTATTTTCTTTTAGAAGATAATAAGGATTGTAACATCAATCTTTTGGAGTTTTTATGCAAAATCTACATGACTACAGATAGAAGTATCTAGTAACAGTAATAACACAGTGAGGGTTCAATGCATTTTAACCATTTAAAGACTCTTCATATATTAGTAAATTGAAATGAAACAAGCCATCATAACATCATCAGAGTGGATGGGTGTTTGCCTAAAGCTACCAGACTAAAAACGTCTGTTTAATAGAGAGATCACAGTGAGATTTACTTCTTCCATGGAAAAAATAAAAGGGAATAAAATATGGAAACTAATGTGAATCCCAGGAGTTGAAAGGCTAGTAGGCTTGTGTGTTATGCTGTTGTGTCTAGCGCAGCTGGGGCTCTAAACTTCTGTATTGCTTTTCCCTATTAATAAAACATTTTCAGCACAGCCTCTCTCTACCACTCTCCCCTTGCCCCAGGTCCTTCTTTGAAGAACGGTCTAGAAAACTGCCTGGCAAAGCATCCCAATGGGACTTGAGTATTTTGTAATCAAAGGTTCACAAGTTAGCTGCCTTTGGAGTTAATCAGCCTACTGACATGTTTTGTTTGTTTGAAATGGCATTTAAAATTCTAGCCAAAGTTTAAACACTGAGAGGACTTATATATAGATATGTTTATACATATGTTACATATAGTGTATATATACACACATAAACACACATGTATCCATATATATATGTACACACACACACAAATACACACACACATACACATATAAGAAATTTAAAAAATTGTATCTTCTCTTTAAAAAATTCCCACATGGCAAGAATTAGCTGGATAAGTTCTCTTTAGTTTGCTGCACTTTTTGCCATTCCCTACTGTTACCCAAATGAGGCCAGGATTGGCTACCATTTATTATTATGCTTGGATCATTATGTTTTTTTTATAGTAAAAACATAGTCATCTAAATCCACAATTAAAAAAATAATTCCCCTTTTCTATTTATATAAACTGACTAAATTTTACAAGCATTTACGTTTGCTTTCCAATCTACCCATTACTGTTTATTTGGCAATTCTTGAGAAGTAATAAGTTTTGTTTTGTGGTGGAATATGGCCCTGAAAAGAAAGTGAATTACTAGTACTGATTATGGTAATGAAAAAAATTAAGAAAAACTTTTAAATGATGGCTCTTGGCCAAAATTATACAGAAATTTAGGATGAAATATTTAGTTAAGGTTTTAAAAGTTCACTTTATAGTTTTAAATTAGTTTATTGCGTTATAGGAGAGAAATTCAATGATCTAGTCAGGTTTGCAAATTTAAAGATTCTTTAAGTTCTTAGGACATGCTCCTAACTTTGTTTAAATGTCTTAAGTTGCAGGTTCTACTTCTTTTACCTGGATTTTAAAGTTCAATGTTTTGTCACGTTCAAAACAAAATTTATCAGTAGTCATTGAGGTTGTATTATCTGCTATATTGTATTGAGTCTGGGAAAACAGTCCTCAGTATAAAATCATAATATCAAAGTCATTCCTTTTATCTACCCAGGCCTATTGTTACATTATGTTCCTTCTCTGGTTGCCTGCTCAAAGCACTTTATCAATTCATCAAAGGGAATGAAATAAGCCATAAAGCATGGGGCTGTCTTAGAACAAAGACATGACCTAATTTTTCCAATGGGAAATGACCTGTGAAAATTCTTCTCAAAGTAAGGAAGCTATAATTCTCCTCAAACCTCTCAATTCCCAAAAATGAAATCATCAATCAATATCTCTCTTTTCTAAACTGTGGTTGAAATATGCTGTAGAAACTACTTTATGTCACCTTATCAGTAGAAAGTTATTGAAAGAACTGTGCATTTTAGCTTCCATAATTATGTCTATTTAATTCCCTACAATAAAGTCCCAAATCCATACCGCAGCTTATCAGATCCTTTATGCTGTGTTTTCTAATTTCCCCAGATGAGTCGTTCTCTTCAACAATGTTGCTCATATCAGCACAATTACCACTGCCATGTCCACACACACAGCACCCCCTCCCTCAACACACATAAATACACCCCCACAAAAAAACACATAAGACAAAACACCACACAAAAAAACTATCTCACCTGTTCTCAGGTTTAGGTAAAAGTTATCCTTTTTAACACTTTGGAAGTACCCCAATACAAAAGATACTTCTTCCCATTTATATAAATTCTTTTGAAGTATCAGAGACCCTTCACTGTCAGGAGTTGACTTTGACTATCCCAACTCTTAAAGGGACTTAACGGCTGCAATAATTTTGTTGACAAGACTGTGTGCATTCTTCTTGGTATCTTCTGTGTTCTCTGCAAGTGGCCTGCATGGCCTCCTAGGTTTCTAGCTTGCCGCGAAAATGGGAAGGATTTTAAAGCTTATTTGGTGGAAACTGTGTCTTGTGCTGTAGAATCCAAACTTAAAACAAATCTTGCATTTGTCTGCCATCCTGACATTTCTTGTGAAACATCCTGAACACCCTTTGAGGAACAATACTTTGAATCACTGAGTTTCATCAGTTCATGCCTAGTGTCCAGGACTATCTACATAATTTGCCAAGTCCAGTGCAAAATGAAAATGTGAGACCCCTGTTCAAAGAGCAGGAAAAAAGCAGATCTAAAAGGACAAAAATATAAAGTTCTACCTTAAGAATATGTTAATGCTTATAAGACATTATAAGGGTAAAAGTGATATATGAGTAACAATACAAACTTACAAATTGCATAAACATTTTTGTGTTATAATTCTATATAACAAAAATTAATATTTTATTAGTATGATATATTGATTGTAGAAATCTTTTGGCTTGGTTTGCTGAAAATTTATTTGTTAGGTCATTAAAAAATTATACTTTTAGCAACTTCAATTGATATAATGGAAAATAATGTCTGCCACTCTTGGCAAATGCAATATCACAAATAATTTGATAATTTTTTTATTTTTAGAAATGCCTTTTTTCAGATGCTACTGCTACTAAAGCTGTTAATATTTTTATAGTGTATTACAATATTGGGATAAAATTTAGATTATTTCAAAATATAAATTTTAATACATCTAGAGCTAATGATTCCATGGAACAATTTTTTAGAAAGATTTAATTCTTCAAAACATAAGTTTTATGTAAGTCTGTATTTAGTTGCAAATGTAAATGTATACAATGGCATTTTAATATTTCCTCTGACATTTCTTGTAACTTGTGGTGTTTTTGCAAGACATTGAGGCTAGGCACAGTGGTTCATACCTTTAGTTCCAGCACTTTGGGAGGCTGAGGTGAGAGGACTGCTTGAGCCCAAGAGTTTGAAGCCAGCCTGGGTAACACAGTGAGGTCCCATTTCTACAACTTTTTTTTTTTAATTAGCTGGGTGTGGTGGCATGTGCCTGCGGTCCTAGCTACTTGGGAGGCTGAGGCAGGAGGATTGCTTGAGCCTGGAAGGCTGAGGCTATGATGAGCTATGATCATACCACTGCACTCCAGCCTGGGCAACAAAAGCAAGATAAGGAGGGAAGGAAGGGAGGAAGGAAGGAAGGAAGGGAGGGAGGGAGGGAGGAAGGAAGGGAGGGAGGAAGGAAGGGGAGGGGAGGGGAGGGGAGGGGAGGGGAGGGAAGGGAGAGGAAGAGGGAAAAAAGAAAGAGAGAGAAAAAAAGGAATTGAAGGAATTGAAAGTTTCTTCATGATTTGTGTACAGTACAAAATGTTTATATATTCTATCACTATCTTCAATTATAAAAATATGTAAAAGTTGTTTTCCTCTTGATTGACTCATTCACAGTTTTACATGAAAATAGTATTGTTTTCCAATGACTATGACTATCTTTAAATTCATTTCTATTTCTAAGCCTATGGTCACAGTATTTGCTTTGCAATATTTCAGCAGTTTTTTAAACTAGAGATTCTAAAATCTGAAAAATTCTAGTAACCCCATGATATACTTATTGGACTATCCAGGTATACACTTTTATTTCATAATAATTTACTGACCACATTTATAGCCTGAGTGCCAGCAGTTCCTGTCCCAATGCTTAAGCCTCAAAGATACTGCAGAGACAGGACTGGCTGAGGGAAATGACTGGCAAGTTGGCTTCCCACCTGAGTCCCCCAACTATCCCCAGGCAGAGCCCTCCTCCTTTCTGGGTCCTGGAGTGCTTTCACCACTGCAGATGCATCTGCTCTTGATGCATTCATAGACATCTCCAATGTGAACACAGGTACCAGACTCAGCTGACCACTTGGGCTCCCATTGTGTCGTGACTGCCCCAGGGCATGGGCACACCAGGGAGCCTGACCAACTGCCCTGTATAAGCTGGCCTAAGCCCTCCTGTGTACATGCTGCAACTCAGTGTAATCCCTCTATTATTTTACAGCCTCCAGGATCCCCTAGGACTTCTCCTATAAAACAAAAGTTTAAAGAATTAAAAAGTTATAAAAATTTCAAGATGGTGACAGCAGAGCACTAAGCCAGACACAGGGCTCCTTTTGAGAGTTGGGCCCAGTAGGCCTGCATAGGTCCATGCCCTTAAAGCTAGGCCTGCTAGTATCCTGAGTTACCCATCATTCCTTGTGCCTTTGTCCAACACCAGTTCCCAAACCATGCTCTGCATGATATGGTTCAGATCTGTGTCCATGCCCAAATTTCATGTCAAATTGTAAGCCTCAGTGTTGGAGGTGGGACCTGGTGTGACGTGACTGGATCATGAAGATGGAGTTCTCATAAATGTTTTAGCACCGTCCCCCCTTAGTATGGGTAGTGGTGCCATAGACTGAGTGAGTTCTCATAAGATCTGGTTGTTTAAAAGTGTGTGGCGCCTCCCCCCATCTCTCTTCCTCCTGCTCCTGGCCATGTGAAGTGCCTGCTTCCCCTTTGCCTTCCACCATGATTGTAAGTTTCTTGAGGCTACCCAAGAAACGGAAGCCACTATGCTTCCTGTACAGCATGCAGAATCGTGAGTAAATTAAACCTCTTTTCTTGTAAAGTACCCAGTCTCAGATATTTCTTTATAGCAGTGTGAGAACTGACTAATACACTGCTGCAGAACAGGTGTTCTATGAAAAAGAGTGGGAAATGCTGCTTTCTACGTTCCCCTCTGGGGAATTCAGAGTGCCTATTAACAAATTATAGGATCTGGGAAGTTCTGAATTAAACGCACGTAATTTCATGTACCAGAATCCCAGTTACATCAAGTACCTCTGAATATCCTGGGAAAATGTAGTCATAGAAAGTAATTTGGATAATACTGTGCTAAGCTATGGCCCAGACTCAATTCAAAATCTCCACAGGCTTTTTTTTGGCCCCTAACTCAGAGTAGGAATTCTATTTGATTTACTATCTTCATAAGGATGTAAGTAAACTTAGTAGATCAAGACTTAATATAACATATAAAAGTATAAGCAAATATATTTTGGCAATAATACAATTTTAATTCTTGAAAATAAGGTTTCACTTTAAAAATTATATAGCAGTTACTGCCCCTCTAGAGTAAAAGTGAAATAATTACCAGGTTATTTGTCCCTATAGAAAGAGTCATTTTTCATCTCACACCAAGTGTTTTTCTGTTAAACACAGTTACATAAAACAATTAAAATAAATTCATAAGTGATGGGCTCATTGAACCTATTCATGAGGATAATAAAACATTCAAGCTCACAATTTCATCAAAAAATTTTAGAAACCTAAATCAGATTGTATTACAGCCAATTATAATCTTCAAAGGCTTCTTACTTCTCTGAGAAGAAAGTCCAAACTTCTTACAATGGCCTACGAAGCCCTGCGTATTTTAAAAACCCCTAACTTCTCCATTTGATTTTGTACCACCCCTCTCCTCATTTACCAAATATCAGTGTATTAGACTGTTCTTATATTACTATAAAGCAATACCTGAGATTGGGTAATTTATAAGGAAAAGAGATTTAATCAGCTCATTGTTATGCAGGTTTTACAGGAAGTATGGTGTGGGCACCTACTCAGCTTCTAGGGAAGTCTCAGGAAGCTTACAATCATGGCAGAAGGCAAAGGGGGAGCAGGCATGTCACACAGTGAAAGCAGGAGCAAGAGAGAAAGGAGGGAGGAAATCCTACACATTTTTAAATGACTAGATCTTGTAAGAAGTCATTCACTGTCACAAAGTCAGCACAAAGCCATGAGGCATATGCCCTATGATCCAACTCCCAGCAGCCTCCGCCTCTAGCACTGGGAATTATAATTCAACATGCGACTCAGGCAGGGACAAATATCCATACTATATCAATCAGCCCTACTGGCTTTTACATATTAATTCCAGAGTATTTATTGGGTACCTACAATGGGTCATAAACTTTTCCAGATGCTATAAAATATGCAAAAGAAAGAAGGACCATGCCCTCCACAAAGCAAACAAATATGGAATATATAATACAGTGTCAGGTAGAACTAAGTGTGGAGAGAGAGAGAGAAGTCACAAAACTTTTGCGTTGGGCCAAGCGAGGCACACAGGTGACTTATACCAAGGCAGCTGTGGTGGAGCTGTTGAAAAACAGCTGGATTCACGATATTTTAAATGGCACAGCCAGTAGAATTTGCTGAGGGACTAAATATGGATATGAGAGAAAAAAAAGTCAAGGTTTAAAGGTTATTTTGGGCTGAGCAACCACGTACATGGTGATGCTGAGATGGCAAATACTAGGGAAGGAGCAGGCTTTTGGAGTAGAATCAAGAGCTCTATTTTGTACTTGGTGAGTTTGAGCCATCTGTTAGATATCCAGAAGATGTCAGATTGACAACTAGATGGATGACAGTGGGTTTCACGAGGAGGCAGGAAACTGGACTCAGAAATTTAAAAGCAGTCTGCTTCCTTTTAGCCCCTGAAACACACCACTCGCTGCCCCTAGTCCTTTGCACAGGCTGTTCTCTCTGTCTGGACCTCTTCCCCGTGTCTCTCCGTTCATTTCTTCCATTACTCTTTTAGGATTTTTGCTTAAATGTCACTTTCCCCTGGCAGCCTAGATTTCCCAGACCAAGTTAGACCTCTTTGTTATATAATCTCCTAATAACTTTTCCATCTTAATATAGATCACCATTGGTATAAAATAAGATTTTTCTGATTAATATTTGTTCAGCGTGTGTCAACAGTATCAGAGCAATAATATCTATCTTATTCACTTTTAATTACCAGCACCTATAGCAGTGTCTACATATAGCAAGCAATAAATATTTGTGGAATGAAAGAATAAGTGAATGAATACGTTCCAGTTAGATCTATTTCTTTATTGCTACTTCATTGCGCCTCCGCCCTCTCTTGTTTTCCCAGCATATGAAGGCATATGTACTGACTGCTAGCTGCACCTGAGGGTTACTCTCAAATACATATTTTTAAATCCTGTGAAGACATTACTAACTGCGAATACAGAACCCAAATGTCCAGAATTGCTTTTATGTCCAGAATTGCATTTAGGGTCCAATTTTTTTTATAAATGACTCATAGAATTTTTGAGAAAACAAAAGTGTTCATTGATGCCAAGAAATAAACACAGAGACAGATTACCCTAGTGTGTCTTTTCACCATAAAAGTAAATTACTAAATTGAACCAACAACCAAATAAAACTCTTCTCACCAATTGAGTTTAGATCTGTGTTTTTCTGCTTCATTGCAATACATTATAGTTAGAAAGTTCACAGGCCTCTCTATCAAGTAATGTTTAATTTACTGCCTTGCCTTAGCTCATGGTGGGGACAAGTGTTCAGCTGGAGAACAAAGGCATTTGAAAGGTAATTGGCTCTTTACAAATCTGTTATCAGATCTACCTTTCTCTTAGCATCAGATTATGAATGAGTCCAGAAAAAAACAACCTGCCCCCTTCTTTTATCTAAATTACTCTTTTATTTCCTATATATATATATGTATATCTATATGTGTATATATATATGTATATATATATATGTATATATAGATATATTTTTTAATTGCACTTTAGGTTCTGGGGTACATGTGGAAAACATGCAGGATTGTTGCATAGGTACATAGATGGTAATGTGGTTTGCTGCCTCCATCCTCCTGTCACCTATATCTGGCATTTCTCCCATGTTATCCCTCACCAACCTCCCTACCCCCTGCTGTCCTTCCCCTATTCCCCCCCAACAGACCCCAGTGTGTGATGCTCCCCTCCCTGTGTCTATGAGTTCTTACTGTTCAACACCTGCCTATGAGTGAGAACATGCAGTGTTTGATTTTCTGTTCTTGTGTTGGTTTGCTGAGAATGATGGTTTCCAGATTCATCCATGTCCCTACAAAGGACACGAACTCATCTTTTTTTTATGACTGCATAATATTCCATGGTGTATATGTGCCACATTTTCCCTGTCCAGTCTATCATCAATGGGCACTTGGGTTGGTTCCAAGTCTTTGCTACCGTAAACAGTGCTGCAATGAACATTCATGTGCATGTGTCCTTATAATAGAACGATTTATAATCCTTTGGATATATGCCAAGTAATGGGATTGCTGGGTCAAATGGAATTTCTATTTTTAGGTCCTTGAGGAAGTGCCACACTGTCTTTCACAATGGTTGAACTAATTTACACTCCCACCAACAGTGTAAAAGTGTTCCTATTTCTCCACATCCTCTCCAGCAACTGTTGTCTCCAGATTTTTTAATGTTCGCCATTCTAAATGGTGTGAGATGGTATCTCAAAGCGGTTTTGATTTGCATTTCTCTAATGACCAGTGATGATGAGCATTTTTTCATGTTTGTTGGCCTCATAAATGTCTTCTTTTGCAAAGTGTCTGTTCATATCCTTTGCCCACTTTTGAATGGGTTTGTTTGTTTTTTTTCTTGTAAATCTGTTTTAGTTCTTCGTAGATTCTGGATATTAGCCCTTTGTCAGATGGGTAGATTGTAAAAATTTTTTCCCATTCTGCTGGTTGCTGATTCACTCTAATGATTCTTTTGCTGTACAGAAGCTCTGGAGTTTAATTAGATCCCATTAGCCTATTTTGACTTTTGTTGCCAATGCTTTTGGTGTTTTAGTCATAAAGTCCTTGCCTATGCCTATGTCCTGAATGGTTTTGCCTAGGTTTTCTTCTAGGGTTTTTATAGTATTAGGTCTTATGTTTAAGTCTTTAATCCATCTAGAGTTAATTTTAGTATAAGGTGTCAGGAAGGGGTCCAGTTCCTGCTTTCTGCACATGGCTAGTCAGTTTTCCCAGCACCATTTATTAAACAGGGAATCCTTTCCTCATTGCTTGTTTGTGTTAGGTTTGTCAAAGATCAGATGGTTTTAAATGTGTGGCATTGCCTCTGAATCCTCTGTTCTGTTCCATTGGTCTATATTTTTGTTTTGGTACCAGTACCATGCTGTTTTGATTACTGTAGTCTTGTAGTATAGTTTGAAGTCAGGAAGCATGATGCCTCCAGCTTTGTTCTTTTTGCTTAGAATTGTCTTCACTATACAGGCTCTCTTTTGATTCCATATGAATTTTAAGGTGTTTTTTTCCAGTTCTGTGAAGAAGGTCATAGGTAGCTTGATGGGGATAGCGTTGAACCTATAAATTACTTTGGCCCCTATGGCCATTTTCATGATATTGATTCTTCCAAACCATGAGCATGGAATGTCATTCCATCTGTTTGTGTCCTCTCTTATTTTGTTGAGCAGTGGTTTGTAGTTCTCCTTGAAGAGGTCCTTTACATCCTTTGTTAGTTGTATTCCTTGGTATTTTATTCTCTTTGTAGCAATTGTGAATGGCAGTTTGTTCTTGATTTGGCTCCCTTTAAATCTGTTATTGGTGTTTAGGAATGCTTGTGATTTCTGTGCATTGATTTTGTATTGTGAGACTTTGCTGAAGTTGCTTATCAGTTTCAGGAGATTTTGGGCTGAGATGATGGGATCTTCTAAATATACAATCATGTTTTCTGCAAATAGAGACAATTTGACTTCCTCCTTTCATAACTGAATACGCTTTATTTCTTTTTCTTGCCTGATTGCTCTGGCTAGAACTTCCAATACTATGTTGAATAGAGTGGTGAGAGAGGGCAGCCTTGTCTAGTGCCAGATTTCAAAGGAAATGCTTCCAGTTTTCGCCAATTCAGTATGATATTAGCTGTGAGTTTGTTGTAAATAGCTTTTATTATTTTGAGATATGTTCCATTGATACCTAGTTTATAGAGAGTTATTAGCATAAAGCGCTGTTGAATTTTGTCGAAGGCCTTCTCTGCATCTATTGAGATAATCATGTCGTTTTTGTCTTTGGTTCTGTTTATGTGGTGGATTATGTTTACAGAGTCGCATATGTTGAACCAGCCTTGCATCCCTGGGATGAACCCTACTTGATCGTGATGGATGAGTTTTTGATGTGGTCTTGCAGTTGGTTTGCCAGTATTTTATTGAAGATTTTTGCATCTATGTTCATCATGGATACTGACCTGAAGGTTTCTTTTTTTGTTGAGTCTCTGCCAGGTTTTGGTATCAGGATGATGTTGGTCTCATAAAATGATTTGGGAAGGATTCCCTCTTTTTGGATTATTTGGAATCATTTCAGAAGGAGTGGTATCAACTCCTCTTTGTATGTCTGGTAGAATTCAGCTGTGAACCCATCTGGACCTGAGCTTTTTTGGGTTGGTAGGCTGTTAATTGCTGCCTCAACTTCAGGCCTTGTTATTGGTCTATTCAGGGTTTTGACTTCTTCCTGGTTTAGGCTTGGGAGGGTGCAAGTGTCCAGGAATTTATCAATTTCTTCCAGGTTTACTGGTTTGTGTGCATAGAGTTGTTTGTAGTAATCTCTGATGGTAGTTTGTATTTGTAGAATCAGTGGTGATATCCCCTTTATTGTTTTTTATTGCACCTATTTGATTCTTCTCTCTTTTCTTTCTTATTAATCTGGCTAGTGGTCATCTATTTTGTTGATCTTTTCAAAAAACCAGCTTCTGGATTTATTGATTTTTGAAGGTTTTTTTTTTATGTCTCTATTTCCTTCAGTTCTGCTCTGATCTTAGTTATTTCTTGTCTTCTGCTAGCTTTTGAGTTTTTTTGATCTTGCTTCTCTAGCTTTTTCAATTTCGATGATAGGGTGTCGATTTTAGATCTTTCCTTGCTTCTCATGTGGCCACTTAGTGCTATAAATTTTCGTCTAGACACTGCTTTAAATGTGTCCCAGAGATTCTGGTATGTCATGTCTTCGTTCTCCTTGTTTTCAAAGAACATCTTTATTTCTGCCTTCATTTCATTGTTATCCGGTCAACATTCAAGAGCCAGTTGTTCAGTTTCCATGAAGTTGTGTGGTTCTGAGTTAGTTTCTTAATTTAATCCTGAGTTCTAATTTAATTGCACTGTGGTCTGAGAGACTGTTTGTTATGATTTCCATTTCTTTGCATTTACTGAGGAGTGATTTACTTCCAATTATGTGGTCAATTTTAGAGTAGGTGTGATATGGTGCTGAGAAGAATGTATATTCTGTGGATTTGGGGTGGAGAGTTCTGTATATGTTTGTTAGGTTTGCTTGGTCGAGATCTGAGTTCAAGTCCTGGATATGCTTGTTAATTTTCTGTCTTGTTCATTTGTCTAATATTAACAGTGGAGTGTTAAAGTCTCCCACTATTATTGTGTGGCAGTCTAAGTCTCTTTGTAGGTCATTAAGAGCTTGCTCTGTGTATCTGGGTGCTCCTGTATTGGGTGCATATGTATTTAGGATCGTCAGCTCTTCTTATTGCATTGATCCTTTTACCATTATCTAATGCCCTTCTTTGTGTCTTTTGATCTTTGTTGGTGTAAAGTCTATTTTATCGGAGACCAGGATTGCAACTCCTGCTTTTTTTTTGCTCTCCATTTGCTTGGTAAATAATCCTCCATTCCTTTATCTTGAGCCTATGTGGGTCCTTGTGTGTGATTTGGGTTCCTAGATACAGCACACCTATGGGTTTGACTTTTTATCCAATTTGCCAGTCTGTGTCTTTTGATTGGGGCATTTAGCCCATTTACATTTAAGGTTAATATTATTATGTGTGAATTTGATCCTGCCATTTTGATGCTAGCTGGTTGTTTTGCCCATTAGTTGATGCAGTTTCTTCATTGTGTCCATGCTCTTTACCATTTGGTATGTTTTTGGAGTGGCTGGTACTGGTTGTTCCTTTCTATGTTTAGTGCTTCTTTCAGGAGCTCTTGTAAGGCAGTCCTGGTGGTGACGAAATCTCTCAGCAATTGTTTGATTGTAAAGGATTTTACTTGTCCTTCACTTATGAAGCTTAGTTTGGCTGGATATGAAATTCTGGGTTGAAAGTTCTTTTCTTTAAGGATGTTGAATATTGGCCCCTACTCTCTTCTGGCTTGTAGGGTTTCTGCCAGATCCACTGTGAGTCTGATGGGCTTCCCTTTGTGGGTAACCTGACCTTTTTCTCTGGTTACTCTTAGCATTTTTTCTTCATTTCAACCCTGGTGAATCTTACGATTATATGCCTTGGGCTTACTCCTCTTGAGGAATATCTTTGTGATGTTCTCTGTATTTCCTGGACTTGAATATTGGCCTGCCTTGCTAGATTGGTGAAGTTCTCCTGGATAATGTCCTGAAGAGTGTTTTCCAGCTTGGATTCACTCTCTCCGTCACATTCAGGTACACCTAACAAACGTAGATTAGGCCTTTTAACATAATCCCATATTTCTTGGAATCTTTGTTCATTTCTTTTCACTCTTTTTTCTCTAATCTTGCCTTCTCATTTTATTTCATTGAGTTGATCTTCAACCTCTGATATCCTTTCTTCTGCTTGGTCAATTCGGCTGCTGAAACTTGTGTATTCTTTGCGAAGTTCTCGTGTTTTTTTGAAGCTCCATCAGGTCATTTATATTCTTCTCTAAGCTGTTTATTCTCATTAGCATTTCATCAAACCTTTTTTCAAGGTTCTTTGTTTCTTTGCATTGGGTTAGCACATGTTCTTTTTGCTCTGAGAAGTTTGTTATTACCTTCCTTCTGAAGCCTGTTTCTGTCAGTTCATCAGACTCATTCTCCACCCAGCTTTGTTCGCTTGCTGGTAAGGAGTTGTGATCCCTTGGAGGAGGAGAGGCGTTCTGGTTTTGGGTGTCTTCATCCTTTTTGCGCTGGTTTCTTCCCATCTTTGTGGATTAATCTACCTGTGGTCTTTGTAGTTGGTGACTTTCAGATGGGTCTCTGAGTGGACAACCATTTTGTTGATAATGAAGTTATTTCTTTCTGATTTTTAGTTTTCTTTCTAACAGGCCCCTCTGCTGTAGGACTGCTGGAGGTCCATTCCAGACCCCGCTTGCCTGGGGATCACCTGCGGTGGCCTCTGCATTGTTCTTGCTGGGAACTGTACTCCAGAGCTGTTCCTATTTGGCCATCTTGGATCATTTTCCTCTATTTTTTTTATTTTTAGTAGAGACAGGGTTTCACCTTATTGGCCAAGATGGTCTCGATCTTCTGACCTCATAATCCGCCTGCCTCGGCCTCCCAAAGTGCTGAGATTTCAGGTGTGAGCCACCGTGCCTGGCGAAAAGGTAGTATTTTTCAACAGTCCATCCACACTTTAAAAAAGGATTATGTTGGGCTGTGTGTGGTGGCTCACACCTGTAATCCCAGCACTTTGGGAGGCCAAGGTGGGAGGATCACGAGGTCGAGAGATGAAGACAGTCCTGGCCAACATGGTGAAACTCCGTCTCTACTAAAATACAAAAAATTAGCTGGGTATTTTGGGGTACACCTACAGTCCCAGCTACTCTGGAGGCTGAGGCAGGGGAATAGCTTCAACCCAGGAGGCGGAGGTCACAGCGAGCCAAGATTGCTCTGCTGCTCTCCAGCCTGGTGACAGAGTGAGACTCCATCTCAAAAAAGAAAAAAAAGATTATATCTTTTTTTAAAAAAAAATTCCCAGAATAGAAGCAAGGTCTCACTGTGTTGCCCAGGCTGGTTTTGAACTTTTGAGCTCAAGTGATCCTCCTGCCTTGGCCTCTAAAAGTGCTAGAATTTCAGGCATGGGTCACCATGCCCAGCCATAAATTATGTTTTTTAATAAATTTTTTCAGCCAGGTACAGCGGCTGACGCCTATAATCCCAGCACTTTGGGAGGCCAGGACAGGCAAATCACCTGAGTTCAGGAGTTTGAGACTAGCCTGGCCAACATAGTGAAACCCTGTCTCAAAGAAATACAAAATTAGCTGGACGTGGTGGTGGGTGCCTGTAATCCCAGCTACTTGGGAGGCTGAGGCAGGAGAATCACTTGAAATCGGGAGGTGGAGGTTGCAGTGAGCTCAGATAGCACCATTGCACTCTAGCCTCGGCAAAAAGAGCAAAATTCCATCTCAAAAAAAATTTTTTTTCATCATTATTTCAAGTTATGCTATGGTTTTTTTGGTTTGTTTGTTTTGTTGTTGTTGTTTTGAGACCGGATCTGGCTGTTTCACCCAGGCTGGAGTACAGTTCAGTCTTGGCTCACTGCAACCTCCACCTCTGGGGCTCAAGTGAGCCTCTTGCCTCAGCCTCCCAATTAGCTGGGGCTACTGTCATGTGCCACCATGCTTGGCTAATTTCTGTAGTTTTTGTAGAGATGGGTTTTGCCATGTTTTCCAGGCTGGTCTTGAACACCTAGACTCAAGTGATCCGTTTGCCTTGGCCTCCCAAAGTGCTGGGATTATAGGCATCAGCCGCTGTGCCTGGCAATCTACACTTCCTGAACTTATGTCCTCTCACAGCTGCTGCCAAGAACTCTCAAAATCAATGACTTCACTTTGATGAATCTTTGTTGGTAGCCTTGAAATGAGGTTGTTAGGGGGAAGCAAGAGTTTCCAGGTAGAAATGTAAATAATAACAGTAACAAGAGTTAGAAATTACAGATCACATTTTATTTTATTTTTTATTTTGAGACAGAGTCTCATTCTGTCATCCAGGCCAGAGTGCAGTGGTGTGATTTCGGCTAACTGCAACCCCCGCCTCCAGGACTCAAGCACAGATCACATTTTAAAAACAAGTAGATACGGCTGGGCACAGTGGCTCAAGCCTGTAATCCTAGCACTTTGGGAGGCCAAGGCGGGAAGATTATGAGGTCAGGAGCTCGAGACCAGCCTGGCCAGCATGGTGAAACCGCATCTCTACTAAAAGATACAAAAAATTAGCCGGGCATGGTGGCATGCCCCTGTAATCCCAGCTACTCAGGGGGCTGAGGCAGGAGAATTGCTTGAACTCAGAAGGCATAGTTTGCAGTGAACCGAGGGCGAAACTCCATTAAAAAAAAGAAAGGCAGTAGTTACAATTCCTTAGTTATTGCCTTCCATTGTTACAGATGGCTCCTCTGAGAGATGAATGTATTTGGCCTTCCTACGTAGCATGATGCTTTCAACACTTGCTGCTATTGAAGATGTAAATATTTTCCATCTTTTCTCTCCCCTTTCATTTTCCTTCCTATTTCTTCCCCTTTGGTTTCTCTTTTTTCTCTCTAGTATAAAAATGCTGGGAAGTGATACACTAAAATGTTAACAGTAGTTGTCTCTAGTGTGTGGGACTGTAGATAGGTAATTTTCTTTACCTTCCCCTCTTTCTACTTTCACCATTGCTAATGTTAAGTCAGTCAGCAAACTTAAAAAAAAAAATGCATGTGGCCAGGTACGGTGGTTCACACCTGTAATCCTAGCACTTTCGGAGGCTGAGGCAGGTGAATCACCTGAGGTCAGGAGTTCGAGACCAGCCTGGCCAACATGGTGAAACCCTGTCTCTACTAAAGATACAAAAAAATTAGCTGGGCGTGGTGGCAGGTGCCTGTAATCCCAGCTGCTTGGGAGGCTGAGGCAGGAGAAGCACTTGAACCTGGGAAGCAGAGGTTGCAGTGAGCCGAGATCATGCCATTGCACTCTAGCCTGGGTGACAAGAGTGAAACTCTGTCTCAAATAAATAAATAAATAAAACACATGTGAGGCCAGGCGTGGTGGCTCAGGCCTATAATCCCAGCACTTTGTGAGGCCAAGGAGGGTGGATCACCTGAGGTCAAGAGTTCAAGACCAGCATGGTCAACATGGTGAAACACCGTCTCTACTAAAAATACAAAAATTAGCCAGCTGTGGTGGTGGGCGCCTGTAATCCCAGCTACTCAGGAGGCTGAAATAGGAGAATTGTTTGAACCCGGGAGGCAGAGGTTGCAGTGAGCTGAGATTGCTCCACTGTACTCCAGCCTGGGCAACAGGGTGAGACTCGGTCTCAAAAACAGAAACCAAAACCAAAATGAAAACCACGTATGTATGAGAAGAGAGAACCCTGTGGAAGGAACCACTGGCTACCTTAAAAAGAGGGAAAGTGGGGAGACTAATCATATATTTGTGCTTCTTTACCACTTACATGTAGTTTTTGAAAATAGTAAGGATCTTGGTGGTGTAATTTGAGTTCTTAAAGATAAAAAAAAAAAGGAAAAGAAAGAAAAAGAAAAAAAGAAAATAGGAAAAATTAAAACTTTCTGTAGTTTTTTTTCCTTCTGGTCTATTTTCCTCCTTTTCTTGCTGATCCTATCTTCTCACCCTCCCCAACTGAGAATTCTTTATTAGCAAAGCAGCTGGCTGACACTTGCTGGAATGAAAGAGCCACTGTCCAGTCTTGCTATTTAAGTTTAAGCCACACTGCATTTATGTATAGCCTCTTTCTCCTGGAGGATTGAGATACCTCTTTATAATTCCACTGCTATTTTTAACATCCCCACAGGGCAAAGAGAAAGCTAGTCCCTTCATCTTTGAGCTGGTCACTCATTTTCTGAATTTCCATTTTCCCAGGGCAGATAATACAAAGTAGGAGAGATCATCATAGTTAGAATGTAGTCTTGGATAATAACCTCTTTCCATACTATTAAAGAATCCAGACCTCTTAGTCATTAAAAGACCATAGGGAAGTCAGTAAAACACATGTATAGTGTTTTTTATTTGGGGAAGGATCTTATAATCGTTTAAAACCTCAGCAGCATCACACAACTTTGTCCTGTAGTCCTGAGTGAATAATGTCCCAGACAATGAATAGCTCAGTACATCCTGAAAAGGCAAAAGATTCCAGCAGGCACTCCAGGCTCTCAGTCCCCAGACCATATGGCCTTGATAACTTCCCTGATTACTCTGGAAACTGTCATTTTTTCAGTCTGCACTTGAAACAGAGCTATAATTGCCCAGTGAGTACAGAGGAAGAAGTTAAGTCAGCCCTGGTAGAAAGCACCCTGACCACTGCCCTGTTTCCATGGCTCTGCCCAGGGCGCTGGGCTTGCAGGCAGAGAATTACACTCGATTCCAAGGCAAGCCTTGCCTGTGCTCTGCTCATGAAGAGGGAAATGAGTTTTAACTCCAGAGGCAGCACTCACTTTTAGCTATGGGGATTATTTTAGCTATCCCCAGTTCTCCAGTCTGGGTTTGTGTTCGAAGTGTGAAGACATCAACCATCCTTCCCACCCCCACTCTTTTTTTTTTTTTTTTTTGAGACAGGGTCTCGCTCTGTCACCCAGGCTGGAGTGCAGTGGGGGCAATCATGGTTCACTGCAGCCTGAACCTCCCAGGTTCAAGCTATCCTCCCAGCTCAAACTCTCAAAGTAGAAGGGATCACAGGCATGCGCCACCACACCTGGCTATGTCTGTGCGTGTACCTTGCCTGGCTGTGTGTACTGTGTGTGTGTAAAAATGGGAATGTCACTATGTTGCCCAGGCTGGTCTGAAACTCCTGGGCTCAAATGATCCTCCCTCTCAGCTTCCCAAGGTGTTGTGATTACAGGTGTGAGCCATTGCACCCGGCTTAAATATTTTAAATAGTCCTAAAGGCAGAAGTCCCTTGACTCTTCAGAAAAATGGGAAAATAGTTTAAGGCATTCTCACCACCACAAATGGCTGTGGCAGTACATTCACATTTATAGTCATCAGGGCATTTATAGTTGGTTATTGGCTCGTCCTTTATAAAGCTGTTTCAACAATCTTGCCCTCATCTTTCTTTTGATTTTGGGTTACTCTTTTACATTAGAGACAAAATGTAGGCTAACGAGTGAGACTTCAGGGAGAAACAGAAAATGGGAAGTTTTAATCAGGGTTGTAAACTGAAAGGAATATTTTAACTTGAATTGCCCAGTATAAATATACATAGATATGCATGGTGGCTCATGCCTGTAATCTCAGCACTTTGGGAGGTTGAGGTGGGTGGATCACAAGGTCAGGAGACTGAGACCATCCTGGCCAACATAGTGAAACCCTGTCTCTACTAAAAATACAAAAATTAGCTGGGCATGGTTGCGTGTGCCTGTAATCCCAGCTACTCGAGAGGCTGAGGCAGGAGAATCACTTGAACCACGGAGTCAGAGTTTGCACTGAGCCTAGATCATGCCACTGCACTCAAGCCTGGCAATAGAGCGAGACTCCATCTAAATAAATAAATAAATAAACATAGATAAACCAAAAGCAAAAAGATTTGGAACCTATTTGCTACATTCATGGATAAGAAAAATCTGATTCTCTAATCAACAGTAATCTATATGCTTTTTCCAACTGAAAGAACTTAAACACTTCAGTGGGTGTTGTGATGAATGACTATTGAAGTCATTCAACCACATTAATTCACCTAATATGCCCCAAGGAGTAGCTGCAGCCTTAGTGATCTAGAAACACAAAAGACAGGTTGGTCAGGTCCTTCACCTTCTGGAAGGCAGGTGGGGGTGGGCTGATGGCATTGGAGGGGACAAGTGTGAACAGAAAATGGTACATATTTCAGTATGGTATTAACAGGCAGCCACATCCTTCTAACCTTGAAATATGAGGTTTCTGGGCAGCTCAGAAAAGGGATGTCTTACAGGGTTAGGATTGTCTAGGACTGAGCTTAGTTATTGTCTTGCTTTGCCCAGGATAGTTGCAGAGTTGGGGAAGGGAGGGGGAGAAGCCTCGTTCTCCAGCACCTGGGGTCTACTAGAGAACAGCTCACCCACACTGAAGACAGAGGCTGATTTTCCCTCCAGTTTTTCCTTTCTTCACTAATTTGACCTCAGCTGTTACAGTTTTATTCTTTCTCCATCCTTATTCCCCCTTGCCCCTTCCTTTGTTCTCACTAAACAAAAATCAAAAAGAGCCTTGGGCTCTAAACTGAGGTATGTTGCAGATGGTTGGCTTGGTTAGTTAAGGTTCTAGAGTCTAGGGCTGCACCTGCTCCTCTTGTTTTTCTCTAATCATAGAGAAACTTCCATATTTGCAAATTTAATTTTCTCCTCTCTTCTCTTCTCTCCTCTCCTCCCCTCCCCTCTTCTCCTCTTCTTTCCCAGACAACGTCTTGCTCTGTCGCCCAGGCTGGGTGCAGTGTGATGATCTTGGCTCACTGCAGCTTCTGCCTCCAGAGCTCAAGTGATCCTCCCACATCAGCCTCCTGAGTAGCTGGGATTACAGGTGTTCGCCACTAGATCTGGCTAATTTTTGTAGCGATAGGTGGGGTCTCTCCATGTTGCCCAGGCTGGTTTTGAACTCCTGAGCTCAAGAGATTCTCCTGCCTTGGCCTCCTAAATTGCTAGCATTAAAGGCGTGAGTTAGCCCACCCAGGCACCCTCCTTTCTTTTCTGTGTGTGTTCATTTTTTTTTTATTTTTGAGACAGTGTCTCACTCTGACCCCCAGGCCAGCATGCAGTGGCACGATCTCAGCTCACTGCAACCTCCTCCTTGCCACCATACCTGGCTATCTAAGTGCCTTTCAAAATGGCTACCTAACCCTTTTGCCTCATTTGGTTACAAACTTCACCTAGAACCTGGTTCTTCCCAGTGTTGACTCTTGGCATTAACAAAATGAACAGAGGTTGAGCGCAGTGGCTCACGCCTGTAATCCTAGCACTTTGGAAGGCCAAGGTAGGCAGATCACCTGAGATCAGGAGTTCAAGACCATCCTGGTCAACAAGGTGAAGCCCCATCTCTACTAAAAATACAAAAATTAGCCGGGTGTGATGGCACACGCCTGTGGTCTCAGCTACTCAGGAGGCTGAGGCAGGAGAATCGATTGAACCCAGGAGGCAGAGGTTGCAGTGAGCTGAGGACGGGCCACTGCACTCCCGCCTGGGTGACAAAGCAAGACTCTGACTCAAAAAAAAAAAAAGAAAAGAAAAGAAAATCCAAAATGAACAGACATATGTGTTTTCTTGATATAGGATCTGTGACACCATCCTTGAAAAAACCCAGGAAAAGCCCATAAGTACCTATGAAATAGCTTTGAAGCGTTGAAAAAAAAAAAAAAAAACAACTACCTGGCAGAAGGCCTAAAAATCCTGAGGTAGCTGGTGGTGTTTTCCATTTTAAATACTAGAGAATTAGGGCGCAGAGGTGACTGCCTCAGGTTTACACAGCAGAAAGCAGTAGCACCTAAAGTCAATGCATGTCGTTATTAGCCCTGGACTATTCCTGCCACTACCAGGGTTTTCAGCAAAGAACAGTACCTGCAACAAAAATGCATCTGTTTGTTTTTCTTTTTGAATTACTTAACTGTTGAATATTCAACCTTTTACCCTCTTTTACTTTATGTTTTTTTTTTTGTGGGGTGGGGGACGGAGTCTCGCTCTGTCACCCAGAGTGGAGCACAATGGCGAGATCTCGGCTCACTGCAACCTCTGCCTCCTGGGTTCAGGCGATTCTTCTGCCTCAGCCTCCTGAGTAGCTGGGATTACAGGCGCCCAGCTAATTTTTGTATTTTTAGTAGAGACTGGGTTTCACCATTTTGGCCAGGCTGGTCTTAAACTTCTGACCTTGTGAACCACCCGCCTTGGCCTCCCAAAATGCTGGGATTTCAGGTGTGAGCCACTGCACCTGTCCTTACTTTATGTTTTAATGCTATCTTATCCTCAAAGAGGAGGAAATATTTATTTTCTTTGTTTATCCTTTGTATCTAAGCATCCAAATGAAGTGTTTAGGGATAATTGCTTTGACTTTCATAAGAAAACTCATTGGCTATTTTGGGTGACAGTCTGCTTTGCTAGCAAATAGAAATAGAGAAAATCCAGCATCTCAAGGTAACAATTTCCAGAATTTTCTCCCTCTCTCCTTCCTTAACAATTGAAAAATGCCACTGCTTATACCCATAATAGAAACTAGGTATGTCCCTCTGTCTTCCTCAATGAAAAAAAAAAAAAAAAGGAAACTAGACATGTCATAGAGATGACACTTAAGAAAAAGAACAAAAAATTCAAAGGAATCTCACTTCTGCTTTTAAACTCCCGTTCCAAATCCAGTTTCTAGGACACAAGTCATTCTGCAACCCCCCCTTCCAATTTCTAATCTTATTTTAATCATTGAAATGGGTAGAGTCAGAGTTTACGTATGACAATTACAGTTCTATAATCCCCTATGCAAAGGTAAAACTGATTTTAGAGTAAACAAAAAGTTAATTTGGAAGAGCTAGGGTTCGGGTGCAGTGGCTCAAGCCTGTAATACCAGTATCTTGGAAGCCGAGGCAGGCAGATCACTTGAGGTCAGGAGTTTGAGACCAGTAGCCAACATGGCAAAACCCCGTCTCTACTAAAAATACAAAAATTAGCTGTGCATGGTGGTGGGTGCCTGTAATCCCAGCTACTCAGGAGGATGAGGCAGGAGAACCACTTGGATCTAGGAGGCAGAGGTTGCAGTGAGCCAAGATCGGGCCACTACACTCCAGCTTGGGTGACAGAGCAAGACTGTCTCAAACACACACACACACACACACACAAACAAACACAGAGTTAGGAATTAAAAATCTCAGGAAACACCCTAATCCCATCACTCTATTACCTCAGCTTTCTTGAGGACCTGTCTGATAATTAAATGTCAGTGCTAATAGCTCAAGTTAAGTTTAGAATTTTCTTTCTTTCCTTCTTTCTTTTTTTTTGAGATGCAGTCACACTCTGACACCGAGGCTGCAGTACAGTGCCACGATCTCTGCTCACGGCCACCTCCGTCTCCTGGGTTCAAGTGATTCTTCTGCCTCAGCCTCCCGAGTAGCTGGGATTACAGGCACCTGCCACCATGCCCGGCTAATTTTTGTATTTTTAGTAGAGATGGGGTTTCACCATGTTGGTCAGGCTGGTCTTGAACTCCTGACCTCAGGTGATCCACCTGCCTTGGCCTCCAAAGTGCTTGGATTACAGGCGTGAGCCACCACCCCTGGCCAGAAAATTATAAAAATGGCCAAAAGTGGGGGCACACAAATGTAATACCAACACGCTGGGAGGCCGAGGTGGGCAGATCATGAG